>CAKNXH010058484.1:37128-49648 GCA_932178445.1 Andricus quercusramuli | reverse complement strand
ATGTGTCATGTCATGTGTCATGTCATGTGTCATGTCATGTGTCATGTGTCATATTTCATGTTAAAGTGACATTTGGTCACTCCTATCTCGAAACCTGGCGTTTTTTTGGACTCAGTGTCTAAGGTCTTTATTTGATCAGAATATTATAAACTACATTGTACCAGAGTTTCAGCGGATTTGAATGGTACCTTATTTTCCATAGATGTGTGCGAGGTCCTTTTTTTTAGGAATTTCAATAGGAGCATTTCGTGGTAGTTGTCCAAATTTGATCGTTGGATTCTTGTCTTATTTTCAGGAATTCTATACATAAGCTTGAGTATTGGACCTTAAATAGGATTTCAAATTTGATTTTAATCTAGTTTCAAATTCTTAAATTTCAATTTTTTTACAAAGTTTTGCGTATTTGAAGTTTTTGCTTTGTTTTTTTAAAAAACCAAACTTTTTCTTTAACCTATATAACTTTTGACCTGATTGAGGTATTTAAAACTTCTTTCCAGCTCCTTGTAGAGTCTATCGCCATCTTTTTAAATCTGTGAGACGGTTTTTCTGAAAAATAAAAATAAAAATATTAACAGTCGATTTTCTTGAAAAATCCACACTTATTAATTAATTTCTTGTTAAATTTTAACTATCATCAAGAAAATATCTTGTAATTTGTCAGCGGTCTGAATAACTTTTGTGGCCAGGAGAATTTTTTTTCATAGAATTGAATTTTATTTTTCTTGCAAACAACGACAAATACGCAAAAATAATAAGGAAATAGTTTGCAGAATTAAAACATTTCCACCGAAACTTCTTTTACAGATTTATGATATCATGCATTTTTTTCAAAAAGCGAGAAACTGTTGATGCTCCCTGATCCATCTCTCCCTCTTTAGTATTCTCCTCCTTGCGTCAGATAACAGCCGTATTTTGTCAACAATATGCTGCTTGATTGTCAGATGCTTCGACTTGTTTAGAGGGTGATTCAAGATCCTTATTTCTTGGGCAAACTGTCGAACCCTTTCCGTAAACGGTCTACCTGATGTTATGTAGTTAATTACACATTGAACACGGGACGCATTCTGCCTTGCCCATCCAATTTTCTTGTTCAGTTGATGCAAGCGTCTTTTGGTCTTTCGGTGGGAACGAAGGAAGCGAGAAGGTAAGGGAGAGAGAGTCGAGCACAAGTGACGGGGAGGATCTCTTGAAGAGGGAGAGAGACAGCCGAGATAGTCCGGACAAAAGCGAATTAGAGAGTCCGTTTAAAAAAAGCGGGAGAACACATAGGACCCCCCCCCCCCCAAAAAAAAAACAGGAGTGAAAATTGGAAAAGGACGCTCTCGGGATGTTGATAGGCGTGATCAGGGGGCTGAGGGAGGAAGTTAGGGGACTAAGGAGCAGAAGGAAGGCATGAGAGAGGACTCGAGGATTAGAGATGAGAAATTGGAGAAGGAGGTGAAACATCTGAGGGAGAGAGTAGAAGGCTTAGAGAGGGAAAGGACAGAAAAATAAGTTAAAATAAAGCAGATGAAAGAGGAAATTAAGGTGCGGAAGGAAAGGACGGCAAAATGGCTTGAGAAAGTGGAGGGCAATACTTAATTGGAAGTAGGAGACGGAGGTGGGTGGAGCGAGATTAAAGGTATTTGGGAGAGGGTAGAAAATATGATAGAAGAGAAAGTGGGAGAGCGTAGGAGTGAGAAGGAGGAGAGGGCGGATAGGGAAAGGTTAAGGGCAATGGACTTGAGAAAGGAGAGATAAGAGAAGGCAGATAGGAGAAATAATATTGTGCTAAGAGGCTAAGAGCTAAAGAGCGGAGTAGAAAGGGAGGGTGTGGAAGAGCTGCTACAGAGCATAGGGTGGGTTAAAGGCATGGTAAGGAAAATAAAAGTAGACGAGAAAATGTGGGTGTGGGATGAGGAGAAAGAGGTGTTGAAGGAAATGCAGGGGAATTCGTTACGTAGGAAGTAGGGTGGTGGGGGTAATGCAGGGTAGAGGAGTAGTGAAGGTGATGTACTGGAACGTAGCAGGTATAAAGAAGAAGGATGAGGAGTTCTGGAGGTATATCCAGGAATTTGATGTTGTGGCTTTTAAAGGAAGGGGAGAGCTTCGAAAGGAAATCGGAGGATAAGATGATAAATATGGAGGGGGAGATTCTAAGGGACTGGATGGACGATAGTGGCTGGGCAGTGGCAAATGGTATAGAAACTGGGGACGAAGAGGGATAATACACATATGTAAGTAAGGTGGGGCTATCGGTGGTAGACTATGTGGTCATGAATATGCAAGGATGGGAGGAGACGGAAAAATTCGCAGTAGCGGAGACGGTGGAATCAGACAATCAGCCATTAAGTCTGTGGATAAGAGCGGAGGGTGGTGAAAGACAAGGCGAAGAAGAAGTGTCGATAGGGGAGAGGGTGCTCTGGACGATGGAGGCGATAGAGAAGTATGAGGAGCAGCTAGGAAAGGTACGCTTTCAAGGGGAGTCGGTGGAAGAGATATGGGAGCATCTGAAAGAGAAGGTGAAAGGGTGTGTGCAAAATAAGTTATTTAGAAAGAAGAAGAAAGGAATGGTGTAGCCGTTGTCGGAATAGGGAATGTAAAAAGATGAAAAGAAAGGTGAACAGGAAGTATAAGAAGTGAAAAGAGGGTATTGCGAAAAGGGAGGAGTACGTAGACATGAGGACGGGGTTTAGATTGATGTGTAAGAAGAAAGCACAGAAAAGGGAGGAATATCTAGAAGAGGAGTTAGGAAATCTTAAGACAGAGGGGGACGTCTGGCAGATAATATATAGGTTTAGGATGCGTAGTGTGTGAATTAGCGAAAAAATACAGAGTGAGGAGTAGTGGGAGTTGTTTAAAGAATCATTTCAGGGCTCAGATTCAAAGAAGATAGATGGTGGGAGTAGAAAAACGGGCGACGCAGAGATGGAGGAGTTGAATGACGAGAATATAGAGAAGCAGATAAGGAAGTTGAGAAGGTCAAAAGCATAAGGGTGGCACTCTCATTCATCATTTTGAAGACTTGGGTTCAAAATCAGCGCCATCTAGCGGTTTCCCTAGACACTATAAGTAAGTAAACCTACAAATCCCTGACAGCAATTGTTTCTGAACTCTGCTATCCCCAAATTCTCGTAAATATTGAATTTCACTTAATTTCATGTAAGTAAACTTTCGAAATTTATAAATATAAAAAGATTGTTCATACGTAAAATACATATTCAAATTCATTAATTGAATTAAACTAAAATTCAATTAATCAAACATAATTCCTTAAAAACTATACATGAGAGTGCCTCCACTATGGTCAAAAGCAGCAGGGCTGGACGGGGTAGAGGACGAAGCATGGCTGTTTAGTACACAAGAGGTCAGGGAGAGGCTGAAGGAGGTAGTGAAGAAAGTATGAAGGGGGGAGGGATTCCCAGGAGAGGGTGGAGGGAAGGGTTGATTGTACCACTAAGAAAGGAGATAGGATAGGCAGGAAAATTATACAGGGATTACGCTAATGAATACGGCGTATAAAGTATATGCGATGGTGGTGGCAGAGAGACTGCGGAAGGATGTCGAGGGGAAAGGAATATTGCCGGAGACGCAGGCAAGCTTTAGGGCTGGTAGGAGTACTAGCGACAATATCGATGTTCTGCAGCACATGGTGGATAGAGAATTAGCAAAGAAGGGAACGAGAGTGTACGCGTTCTTTGTGGATCTCGGAGGCGCGTTTCCTTCGGTGGACGGGGGGAGGTTGTGTGAGGCGATGGAGGATGGAGAAGTAGAGAGAGGCCTGATCGTGAGGGTGAGGGAGATATTTGAAGAGATATTTGAGGAGGGATTCTGGATGGATAGGGTTCTAAGGAAAGGATGTCCACTTAGCCCAACGCTTTTTGCGATTTTAATTGCGGATATGGAAAGTATGATGGAGGCCGGGCTGTTAGGAGAAATCAGGATAGGAAGGGTTAGAATTTGGTCACTAGCGTATGCAGGTGACATAGTGTTGCTGGCAAGTATCGAGGAGGCCTTGAAGGAGATGATGAAGTGGTTGAGAAGATACCTGGGTAAGAAGGGGTTAGAGCTGAATGCGGAAAAGTCCAAGGTTATGGTGTTTAGAGAAGGAGGGGGAAGGGATAAGGGAGGGGAGTGGAAGTGGAAGGGAAATCAGATGCAGGCGGTGAAAGAGTTCTTGCACCTGGGCTTCGTGTTTCGGAGGAATGGGGGAGTGGATGGTCACACAAAAGAGAGAGTGAGGAGGGCAAATGTGGCGATGAGGCAGGTGTGGCGGATGGGAAAGAAGTTATTCGCAGATGGTTTTGGAAGGAGAATGAGATCGCCCGACGCACTAGTGATGAGTGTGCTATTGTATGAAGTAGAGGCGTGGGGGTGGAAGGAAAGTGGAGATGTAAATAGAACGCAGGAGAGGTACGTAAGGTGGACCCTGGGGTTGACAAGGAACATGCCTAATTATATTCTCAGCACGGAGACGGGGAGAGCGAGTGTGGGATTCTAGCGGAGAGTTGGGCGTGTAAATATGAGGAGACATTTTTGGAATAGGGGGGAAGTAGGCTGGTTAGGGAGTGTTAGTGGGAGAAGAACAACGGGAGAGGGAGTGGGAAGATGGAGGCTGAGAGGGAGAGGTACTTTAGAACGAATGGACTGCAGATGGATGAAGTGAGAAGGATTCACGAGGGAGGGAGGAAGGTATATGAATTTGTCAAGAAGAAGCGGTATGGGGAGAGAGAAGACAGAAGGGGAAGAGAGAATAAGAGTGTCAAGGTTTAATGGGAACTATGTGTGGATTATGCCGAGGGCAAGAGCGCAATATTTATGTCAGAAAGGAGAGAAAGGGAGTCAGGAGCTTATAGCGAGGATGAGGTGTGGGTTCATGGAGGGTTTTAATAGGTTCTGGCTCTCTCGGGAGAAGAGAAGGGTGGACTTCCGAAAGCCGTAAACCGACGATTTCTTCCATACTATGTATATTCATGTATTTTGATGCGCTGATTACGGAAATGATAGTGAAAATTGGCGACTCGGCGATTTTCATGGTGAAGTCGTGAAAACCCCATCAAAATCATGGTTTTTTGCGTTTATCTTGACTAACATGCAAAATTTGAAAAAATAACTGAAACAAAAGTTGTACATCGCATTGAAATGCACATTTTTTGTGACAAACATTTTTTGCTGCTAGTGATAGTTTCCGAGAAAATCAATGATACCATGATTTCCATCGTATCTCCATTGGTTTCGGGGGTGGAGTTCCGAATAGCGTAAGCCGCTGATTCTTTTGAGGCTCCGTATACTTATGTATTTTGACGCGCTGATTACGAAAATGATAGTGAAAATGTGCGGAAATTTGATTTTCATGGTGAAACCATGGAAAACCCATACAAATCATGGTTTTTTGCGATGATCTAAGCTAATATGCAAAATAAAAAAAAATGTTTCAAACAAAAGTTGTAGACATCATTGAAATACACATTTTTTGTTGTGAATATTTTTTTATGCGAGTGATAGTTTTCGAGGAAATGAACGATATAAGGATTACAATCGTATCTCCATTGGTCTCACACAACCCCCTTTCCAGCCTGTCGTGGGGGCGGGAATGCACCCCTGTGACAGGGCATAAAAAATAACTAAGGTCTCACACAACCCCCTTTCCAGCCTGTCATGGGGGCGGGAAGGCACCCCTGTGACTGGGCACAAAAAATAACTCAGGTCTCACACAACCCCCTTTCCAGCCTGTCGTGGGGGCGGGAAGGCACCCCTGTGACAAGGCACAAAAAATAACTGAGGTCTCACACAACCGCCTTTCCAGTCTGTCGTGGAGACGGGAAGGCACCCCTGTAACAGGGCACAAAAAATAGCTAAGGTCTCACACAACAAACATTTTTTTCTGCGAGTGATAGTTTCCGAGAAAATCAAGGATAGAAAGATTTCCATCGTATCTCCATTGGTTTCGGTTTGATACCTACTTACGCTCTTCACCACGGGAAGGTTGGAGAATTTTAAAGAGCATAACATTATCCCGCTATTGACGGGATAATAACTGAGGGGGAAACAACTTTGGGCTCATCCGACCCCATTTCCAAAGTCCCCTTCCCTCTATTGACGGGTTAATAACTGACAAGGAAGGTACTCCAGGTGTCCCTCGCCGATTTGATTCTCCCTGATGTATGTTGTAGTACTCGAAAAACTAAGTGACACGTATTTTTTTTTATCTGCGGAAAAACACTTTAAGGGGGTGAAACAACCCCTCAAAGATAGGGGTCGCAAGTGTCGATTGTATAGTTTTGTGTAGAAAAACAAAATTGATTTCGACCAAACCTGCTGGGAAAGTTTCCTCATGATGAAAGATGACTAACGTAATTTTCTCAACAACAAAAAATTAATTAAGGGGGTGAACCACCCCTACATAGTTTTAAAGTTGTGCTAAAAATTGCTAAATTCACAGAAAAAAATTTGAAAAAAATATATTTTGCACTTGAGACACAAATAAAGTTGACGTGTTTCGCAAAAAAAATTGGTAAAAAAATTAATGGGGGTAGCTACCCCTAGACACTTTTTATCTTATGTCTATGATAATATATACTTTTCATACACAAAAAAATTTGAAAATCATTTTTATAACGAAGGAACTAAAATAGAGTCTATTCAACATTAATAAAAAAATTGCGCAGGGGTGAACCACCCCCACATATTTTTGAAAATGTGCTGAAAATTGCTAAATTCACAGGAAAAAATCTGAAAAAATATATTCTGCACTTGAGACCAAAATAAAGTTGACGTGTTTCGCAAAAAAAAAATTGTAAAAAAAATTAATGGGGGTAGCTACCCTTAGACACTTTTTATTTTATGTTTATGATAATATATACTTTTCATACACACAAAAAAATTGGGAAATTATTTCTATAACGAAGGAAGTGAAATAGAGTCCATCCAACATGAATACAAAAATTACGCGGGGGGGAACCACCCCTACAGATTTTTGAAAATGTGCTGAAAATTGCTAAATTTACAGGAAAAAATTTGAAAAAAATATATTTTGCACTTGAGACCAAAATAAAGTTGACGTGTTTCGCAAAAAAAAATTGGTAAAAAAATTAATGGGGGTAGCTACCCCAAAACACTTTTAATTTTATGTGTATGATAATATATACTTTTCATACACAAAAAAAATTGGAAAATTATTTCTATAACGAAGGAAGTGAAATGGAGTCCATCCAACATGAATAAAAAAATTACGCATGGGTAAACCACCCCTACATGTTTTTAAAAATGTGCTGAAAATTGCTTAATTCGTAGGAGAAAAATTTGAAAAAAATATATTTCGCACTTGACATGAAAATAGAAATCACTTGTTTCCCAAAAAAAAATTTTCTAATTAATGGGGGTAGCTACCCCTAAAAACTTTGTATTTTGTGTATATGATAATATATACTTTCAATAC
Organism: Andricus quercusramuli; assembly: GCA_932178445.1. Classification (NCBI taxonomy): domain Eukaryota; kingdom Metazoa; phylum Arthropoda; class Insecta; order Hymenoptera; family Cynipidae; genus Andricus; species Andricus quercusramuli. Next base: position 42,231 of record CAKNXH010058484.1, on the reverse strand, counting down.
ACAAAAAAATTGGGAAATTAGTTTTAATGAAGGAAGTAAAATAGAGCCCATCCAACATAAATAAAAAATTACGCGGGGGTAAACCACCCCCCAATTATGTAGAAAATTACAAAATAAGACTTGCATCTAGCAAGAAGAATCCGAAGAAAATACCTGTTGCACACAGTATATCGAAGATTTATTGTTCAAACTTTGAACAATAATGATATTCGTCAAAAAAGTGTATATTACAATGTGTATGGAAAGTATATATTATCATAGACACCAACTAAAAAGTGGTTAGGAGTAGCTACCCCCATTAATTTTTTTATTTATTTTGGCGAAACACGTCAACTTTCTTTTGGTCCACAGTGGTTTACCCCTGCCTACTTTTTGTATTCGTGTTGAATTGACTTTATTTTACTTCCTTTGTTATAAAAATAATTTCCCAATTTCTCTTGCGTATGGAAAGTATATATTATCATAGACACAAAATAAGAAGTGTTTGGGGGTAGCTACCCCCATTTATTTATTGAAATTTTTTTTTTTGAAATACGTCAACTTTATTTTTGTCTCAAGTGCAAAATATATTTTTTCTAAATTTTTGCCTGTGAATTTAGCAATTTTCAGCTCAACTTTAAAACTATGTAGGGATGGTTCACCCCCGCGTAATTTTTTCTTTCATTTTGGATGGACTCTATTTCACTTCCTTCGTTATAAAAATAATTTCCCAATTTTTTTTGCGTATGAAAAGTATATACTATCATAGACATAAAATAAAAAGTGTTTTGGGGTAGTTACCCTCATTAATTTTTTTAACAATTTTTTTTTGCGAAACACGTCAACTTTATTTTTGTCTCAAGTGCAAAATATATTTTTTTCAAATTTTTTCCTGTGAATTTAGCAATTTTCAGCACAACTTCAAAACTATGTAGGGGTGGTTCACCCCCTTAATTTTTTTTTTTTTTTTGAGAAAATTACGTTAGTCATCTTTCATCATGAGGAAACTTTCCCAGTAGGTTTGGTCGAAATCAATTTGGTTTTTCTACACAAAACTATACAATCGACACTTGCGACCCCTATCTTTGAGGGGTTGTTTCACCCCTTTAAAGTGTTTTTCCGCAGATAAAAAAAAATACGTGTCACATAGTTTTTCGAGTACTACAACATATATCAGGGAGAATCAAATCGGCGAGGGACACCTGGAGTACCTTCCTTGTGAGGAGGAAATAACTTTGGGCTCATCCGACCCCCTTTCCAAAGTGCCCTTCCTTTAATTGACATGTTAATGACTGAGGGGTAAATAATTTTGGTCACATCCGACCCCCTTTCCAAAGTCCCCTACCCACTACTGACGGGTTAATAACTGAGGGGAAAAAACTTTGGGCTAATCCGACACTCTGTCCAAAGTCCCCTTCCCTCTATTGACTGAATCATAAAAATCCTTTAAAAAAACCCCAAAAAAATTACAAAACATATAAAAATAGAAAAAAAATATGCTCTTTAAAATTCTCCAACCTTCCCGTGGTGAAGAGCGTAAGTAGGTATCAAACCGAAACCAATGGAGATACGATGGAAATCTTTGTATCATTGATTTTCTCGGAATCTATCACTTGCAGAAAAAAATGTTTGTAACAAAAAATGTGCATTTCAATGAGATGTACAACTTTTGTGGAAGATATTTTTCAAAATTTTGCATATTAGTTAAGATAAACGCGAAAAACCATGATTCTGACGGTTTTTTCACGATTTCACCATGAAAATCGGCGAGTCACTAATTTTCACTATCATTTTCGTAATCAGCGCATAAAAATACATAAATTTACGTTGTGTGAAGGAAATCGTCGGTTTACGGCTTTCGGAAGTTTATCCGAAAATCTTAACAAGTCAACTTTTCGGTTACTTGAAAAGAATTAGTCACTTGCAAATCAGGTACACGTCCGTAACGAAAATACATTTGAAATTCAAGTGTCTCCAGGCACACTGAAAATATTTCCCTCGGCTCATCACATTTTTTAATTCAAGATTTGACCTGCATTAAGAAAGCAACTAAATTTAAGTATACAAACTATCTTAAATAAAGCACTTACTTATCTTAAATAAGAAATGAGCATTCCTGGAACGAAATAAAGTAAACTATGCACCTCAATATCAATATGAAGTTATAAAAGTAAGTTGAAGACAATATGAAATAACGTGTAAGGCGTTCGTTGCCTAAAATAGTAGAGTACGATGTATTGAATTTCAATTCGACTCTGCTTTATTTGCGATAGGACAAGCGAGCAATGCTCTGTCGTGAATCTCTAACATTATCGAAAAATCGCGGAATTTTATCAATCGCGAACAGTTTATTTACTATTTTTCGACATCAAGGATGCATTTTCTGCTTACACTTTTAGTGTAAAGATAAATTTTAAGGGAAAGCTTATTGTTCTGTGTCAAGATTGTCATCGACACAAAGGTAAAAGTGAGCCTTCGCGTATTTATTGAAAATCTAGAAGGAATTCATCAAGATTATATTTGTAGTTCATGTGATATCAGGCTAGGACTCAAGTAGTATAGCTATGTACGTTCTGGACCACTTACCGACCGAGCAGGTTCTGTTCCATGCTAAGTTACCGACAGTCGGTAAGTGGCCTCGGTCGGTAATGCAGATTTCCAATGTACCAACAGATGGCGCCACCGTCGCAAGTTACCAACAGTCGATATTACCATCAGTCGGTAATGCAGATTTCCAATGTGCCAACAGATGGCGCCACCGTCGCAAGTTACCGACAGTCGATATTACCATCAGTCGGTAATGCAGATTTCCAATGTGCCAACAGATGGCACCACAGTCGCAAGTTACCGACAGTCGATATTACCATCAGTCGGTAATGCAGATTCCTGTCATACATTGATCCTCGGTCGATACGTCAGGGTTCTACCTTACCGACCTATAACCACAGCCTTGAGATTCTCTTGACTTTATAAAAATGTTAAAGACTGATGAAACCCCTACGCCACCATTTCTTTATATATTTTTTTGTATTAAAAGTTATGACACTACCCCCTCTCCTGTTTTTCCTAATTTAATGTCTTGAACCACAGCCTTGAGATTCTCTTGACTTTATAAAAATGTTAAAGACTGATGAAACCCCTACGCCACCATTTCTTTATATATTTTTTGTATTAAAAGTTATGACACTACCCCCTCTCCTCTTTTTCCTAATTTAATGTATCCATAAGCCCTTTTTAAATACTTTTTCCTATATCCTCATTTTGAATATTCGCGCGCTCTATCTAATCCGTGAACAGTGCCACTAGAGTCTGCATCAGAGAGTCTCCTTACACACAGATTCCCAATGTGAAATGTACCAACACATGGCGCCACCATCGCAAGTTACCGACAGTCGATATTGCAATCAGTCGGTAATGCAGATTCCTGGCATGCATTGATCCTCGGTTGGTACGTCCGGGTTCTAACTTACCGACCTTGAGCACCAGCCTTGGGATTTCCTCGACTTTATAAAATGTTAAAGACTGATGAAACCCCTACCCGACCATTTCTTCATATATTTTTATAGTAAAAGTGGTAAAGCTACACTCTCTCCTCTTATTTCTAATTTAATGTATCAATAGGCCCTCCCCAAAATACGTTCTTCTATATTCTCATTTTAAATATGCGCGCGCTTCATCTCATCAGCAGAAAGGGCTACTAGAGTTTCTGGAAACAGCACCACTAGAATCTCTGCATCGAGGGGTCCCTTCACCCACTCCAACCTGAACTCCTTCTCTAAGTGGGGGTATCCACGCCCCGGGGTGTGAAAGATCATTGTGAATGCGAAACATGAACTCATTTATCGAGATCACGTACTAAATTGAATGCTGTGTTGCAAAGTACACGAGAAACTGTTTCAAGTAGCCTAAATTTTATCAATTTAAATTTCCCGCGCTTCAATTCATCAACTAGCGAATCAATGTGAGATTAGGCAACAAGACGCATGCGAATTCGAAACAAATTTTTCAACACGTCTCTCTGTCTATCATGGAAGTTAGACAGAGAGAGTCCGATAATATTTGGACAACAATTCATACTTATCATAACTCAAACTAATTAACAAATATGAAGAACATTGGTTAAAAATTAAAATTTAATTAATTTATTTTTTATTTTTCACATTTTGTTCAACATTTTTAAATTACTTCGATGGTGTTCGAACGACAATGCAGGTACTCTGCGCATGCGCAATCCGATACTGTACTTGAATCAACCTACATTTTATCAATTTGAATTTCGCGCGCTCAGAACCTAAGGCTATTTTGAAGGAATTAATACATAAAATACAACTCAATTTGAGCAAGAAAAGTCAGGTTTAGTGCATGTCCGCCATCTTAAAAAGTAGTTAACTCGGTTTTCAACGCATTATATATTGAAAGCTCGAGAATTATGCGTAACTGGCAAAGTCTGTGGTTCACGCATCAGTCTTATCGCTCAGTGCATGATCATTCGCGCATGCGCAGTATGAAGTTTCTACCATAATCGGCAGTTACTAATTAGGGTTACATAAAACTTATAACTAATGAAACTAAGATGAAAAATAATTAAATTAAACGGTAACTAATCAAACCAAGACAAAAGTAATTAAATTTAATTAAAAAATATTTTAACCAAAATAAAAGTAATCAAATCAGGTAAAAAATAATTAAACTAAGAAAGAAACGAATTTTAGATAAAAATAATTAACAACTTGGATAATTCAATAATGAACTAATTAATTCATTGACTTATTCTAACAGGATAGGGAATTAGGAATAAATACACATAGTTTTATTCGCTTAATACAAATTTTTATTCAAGAACAATCTTAAACTAGTTTTAATAGATCACATTCGTTGTAAAAAAAAAATCTTGACCTAGATTTATAAAAGTATTCTCTAATATATCACATGTTTTTGACGCAATTTCTTAATAATTGCTTGACACTCAGGGCTTTGTAGTGAATGGCCAATATTAATAAAAAATTGCAGCTCATGCACAAGATCGTTGGGATCCGTATGAAGCAATATATAACGTTCACGATAGGATAGCTTCTCCTCATCATCATCATCATCATCATCATCATCATCATCATCATCATCATC
>CAKNXH010058484.1:2030-26647 GCA_932178445.1 Andricus quercusramuli | reverse complement strand
ATATATATATATATATATATATATATATATAACCATGCATAACCTAACCTCTAAATCAACTATTAGTATCGTTATAACTGTCATGAGTTTTTGAATTGACTGAAGCGTTTCAAAATTGCTTTCTATAGAATTGTCACGCGCGCGACTTCACTTGATGTCTTCTCGCAAAAAGGGACAATAATACAATGGAAGCCTGCACCGGATCTTACCAGATCACAACTTAATCCTTCAAGGTTTTTATGTATTGCATGGAAAAACAAAAATTCGATGCAGCCACACTGACGGAGCATTCACGTTAACAAAAAAACATGGACTAGTTGCTTTCAAGCATACGTAAATTGTGCACATACATTGCACAGCGGTGGAAAGAAACTCCTGTGACTGGTCGCAGAAATAATATTGCTGAAACCCACGCCCTTATTCAACCTCTCATTGGGGGCGGGGAAACAAAAAACCCTGTAACTTGTCGCAGAAATAATATTGGCCAAACACTTATCCCTTTTCAACGTCCCTTGGGATGGGGTTGCGCCCTGTAACTTGTCACATAGGTCATGTTGGTCAAACTCATACTCTTTTCCAACCTATCATAGGGGGAAAGCACCCATGCGATTCATTACTGATATAATTTCGGTCAAATGCAAACCCGTTTCCAACGTCGCATGGCGGCGGAAAGGCACCCTTCTTACTAGTCACAGACCTCATTTTGGTGAAACGCTCACCATTTTTGAAGGTTTTGTGGGCTGTGAGAAGATAACCCTGTGACTTGTCGCAGAAATAATGTTGGTCAAACCCATACCCCTTTTTGTCTCACAGGGGGCGGGAAAGCACCCCTGTGAATCATCACAGATATAATGCTGGTCAAAATCTAACACCTTTCCAACGTCTCATATGGGGGGGAGGCACTCCCTGTGACTAGTCACAGACATAATGTTGGTTAAACCCATACCTCTTCCCAACGTACCGTGGGGGGCGGGAAGGCACCCCTGTGAATGATCACATATATGTATAATTTTAGTGAAACACTTACCCATTTCTAGCGTGCTAAAGGTGGCGGGAAGGCGCCCCTGTAACTTGTTACAGAAATAATGTTGGTCAAACCCATTCTCCTTTTCTAGGTCACATGGGGTTGGGGGGGGGGGAGGGAGGCGAACCTGTGATTTATCACAGACATAATGTTGGTGAACACATACCTGAGATATCTACTTGTACACTCGATCTTGTTTATACATCGTATCTTGATTGGTTTCGACTTCATACCTAGTCACGCTCTCAAACGAATCAGCCCCTATTTTCTTAAGGCGTCGCCGCCATAAAAATTCACAGAGATGGTCTGCAAGATTGCACTTGTGCACTCCTTCCTTTAAGAGAAATCCTCGCATCCACCGCCAAAATGACTCGATGTTCTGAGTATACGCTCCAGTATCATGATTCGCAAATTCCTCGGAATGAGTCACAGTGTGTTGGACGAGACCATGATCTTCGAGATTAATAAAACAATCCCAACAAATGGTGCGGATCTTCGCCTCTTCAGCTACATGCTTTTTTATTAATTCAACTAGAGAAGCCTGATTTCTCTTATTATCGGGCCAGATTTCCAACTGATAGTTTTAGAGATGTCCTCTGTGGATCATTCCGCGAATCCATAATCCTTCTACTGCACTTCCTTACTCGTGTTGTGGATGGCTGATCTTGCACTGATCCCTTTCTTTTATTTCGCCGACACCTCCGATGCGACATTCCTCTTCGAAGTGATTGTCAAGAGTAATCATGCAGATCTTTCTACAAGCAGCGAAACAGTCTGCAACAGTTTCCCGCAAAATCGACTGATCGTTCACAATTCTGCTTGCCCAAGCAGTCACAGGCCATTTTAGAGCCTAAAAAAATAATAAATGTACGCGAGAAACACATGTTCGTAAGTACTATGAGCGCGAACGGTAAAGGAAGACATGACGCTTATAGCACTGACATCTGTTACATTTCATCAGATGTATCACTAATTTTTGCGGAAACTATCGATCGAGGAAAAAATGCATGCAACACAAAATTTTTATCTCGGTGGGTTCTGCAACTTTTGTTTGAAAAATGTTGCGAAATTTCGCGTATTGGCTGAGATAAACGCAAAAAGCCATGACGTGCGGGTTTTTGTAATAAAAATTAATGAATCACTAATTTTATCGTAAACTATCACTCGTAGAAAAAAAATGTGTATCACAAAAAATACGTATCTCAATGAGGTCTATAATTTTTATTCGGAATATTTTGCGGAATTGTGCATATTAGCTCAGGTAAGCTCAAAAAACCATGATACATAAGCATACGGAGTTTGAAGGAAAGCAAAGAATTCACCTGTTCGAAACTTCATCCATAGAAAGATAATATGGCGTAACAGTGATTCGCCCTATACATCGGATGGCTCTATTTACAGAAGGCGATTAGCCGCAATCTTTGTTAGCGGACAGCACATTACACATTATGCGATAGGTTTTCAGCAATACCGCCTGCTGTATCAGATATACATATGAAATCCCGAGCTCTCACTTCTTCCGGGTGGACTGTGACTTTCTTCAGCCTCGACTCGGTCAGGCTCTCAGCTCCGTGTATTCCTGGATCTTATCAGTGTGCTGGAATTAAATTTTGTTATAAGGGAACGCAATCTTGAAGAATTTAGTACTGACGTTTTTCACATACACTTCCCAAATTACGACTGGTGCATACTAAATCCAAAATGTAGAATCTGTAACCCTTTGTCCCTAAACTACGATTAAACACAAACGGTTACAGTATTCCTTATTCGTAGGCGAAGAATTATACGAGGGCATATATGCCTTTATTGCATTCGAACCCACAATTATTGTCGGAATTCATATTATTGTCTTATTATTATTGTGGTCTATTTTCCAGAGTTCCAGATTTCCTTATCAGTCCGGGGAAATTAGAAATGAATACCAGAAAAGTTCCCCGCCGGATCGGCGCCGCATACACCCCTAGCCTCGAAAAACTTCCCTTAGACGGGCAGTAGCGCTGGTTTTTGGCTATTATATACGGAAGGTGTGTCGGTGGACAAAAATGAATGGAAGTGAAAATATTGAGAATAGAATTTGCATTAAAAAAGGTCTGAAACACTTTGGCTATACATGCCATAGGTCATGAGTAATCAGCCCCAGAAGTGGGAGGGATGTTTTGGCGTGTGGCGCGCAATGTACTCGCGCTATTATTTTTCGGCCCGTAACTCATAAACGAGTAGTCTTTGGGCAAAAACGCATGAAGGAAAATTTGTAGAGCAGAAAATTTCCTTTTAGGATCAAACCATCTTTTTTGCATTACATCAATCTGGAAAGTCATAATTTTAAATTTTTTTTATACCATTAAGCCATTTCCCTTTCGGGGTAAGCGTGACACTACCCGATTCGGGTAGTGTTTCTAGGTGGATTATTTATTACTAGTACTACTAGTGCGGGATCACCACACCCACGACGGGCCAACAGCAAGCAGTATTCCCGAACGGTTACCCATCCAAATACTAACCGCGCCCAAGACTGCTTAACTTCAGTGATCTTACGAGAACTGGTGTTTTCAGCGTGGTATCGCCGTTGGCTAATAATAATTAATTTTTCTTTAACTGCACGTACTAGCACTGGGATCTCATTGTGGTCTCCCTTTTAGGCTTACTCCACTTATCGTTTGTTGATAATATTACACTTGGAATAAAAATTATCTTCTTTTGTTGAAAAAATTTTCCACATTGTATGTATTGGGATTTGACCGGTACTTGTGATCTCTTTAAATGAAGGGGTATTTCGAATTTTTGCAAATTTCTTTATCTATCACCTTGTGTGCCGGAGTTTATTCATTTTATACCAGCCGTGGAATAAAACGTACCTTTGCCAGTTAAGTTTTTTATATTGAAATCCGCGTTGTCAATAATATACTGAAAAAAGTAATTTATGTCTAACTCAGGTTTCCAAGATTTAACAGCAGATGCTTCAAATAGCGCGACATCCTTGTAGCTTGAGCAGAAACCCAAAGCTGCAGCTGCGTTTACAATATTTTTTGACCCCAAATTTCTAAATAAAAATACCGCCAGAGAAAGTAATTAGCAAGAAATAAATGAGCGAGGTCTTGTTGCTGCAATTATAGCACGAACGGTGGCCATAGGCTTTTTTTTTAAATTTCTCAGCATCAGTTCTTTACTTTCTACGATAACTGTATCTAAAAATTTACGTACAAGAATGTCTTCTTGTATTATATGTCCAGCTGCTGTCACGCAATTCTCATACGTTCTCGTTTTTATTTTCTTCTCGATTTGTATACCAACTGTTTATGAGTTTCAATTCCGATCCACGGAAGCAAACAATTATTGTTTTGGCTCAAGTTTTCGCAAAAATTACCTGATGCCCATAACTAGTAAGGAATTTCCCTTCTAATGTTTTTTCTTTCACCGAAGATCCATCGGGCATATGCTCTTCAACTTTTTCTATCAATTCCTTAAGAGTGAATTGACATTCATCACGCTCATCATTAGAGGACCATAGCTTACCGAATGAAGACATCAAATTTGCATCTGGAGGTCTTCCTCTTTTGTTATTTAAGGATGGCATTCTTGTAAATGTAACACAACATTTTTTATGGTAACGAGCATCTTCTACTACAAGGCATGATACGCTCTTTATCCGTCTTGAAACTTGCTCACTCCATTCGTTCTTCCGGTTCGTAGCATGCATTGAGACCTTATCTTTAAGACTTAAAGTACGTACCATGTGCGTGGGCGCACTTCGATTTTTCATTTTCTTTTTTTCTTCTGCTGGGTCCCAATTTTCTCCACGAAACAGGCATTTTGTCACGCAATTAAATATTTTGGCAGGACGCAAAACTGGATTATTCTCACATGGATCTTTTTGCGATGTTTTTAAATCTCGATCAATATTAAGCTGCTTGATATACTGCCATCTACAGGGTGTCCACGCCAGGACTTACCAAAAAGTATGCAGCCCGCTGTACACGGCCATAAGAATAGCATTGCGTGTAAGACGGGTTGCATAATTTTCGGTAAGCCCTAGCGTGGACACCCTGTACATATATTACGTTCTTCTATCCAGTCCACCGTTTGTAATAAGTTCAGGTATCCATCTTTGTGAATTTTACACAATCGTCTAAGATTGTCAATTCCACCATTTTTTTCGACTGTGTCACCTACACCTGAACTCTTGTCGCATAAAAACCATTTACTTCTTGAAGCCATGATGAATTTCAAAAGACAATTGCCACCGAGTACTCCAGCATCTTTACTACTTACTCTGTTGAACGACATAGTGTAGTATGTATGGGGTTCCCTACACGAAGAAGAGTTTATCCCGTCAGTTGAGGATGCTTGGGACCTTTAAAAACAAGTTCACCACGTATGATCAACTCCTGCCGCAGATGGGTCTGGACCCTCGTCCAAAATCTGAACCTAGCGCGGATCTAGCCTCCTATCGGCACTCCAACTTTCAGTTTCCATGCGATGCATTTTTGAATATAAGAGTTCAAGGTTTGAGTAGAGCAATCTCTAACCGAAATAATGGGTTTTATAAGAAAATTTAAAGAAGCCATTTTTTAATTGTTATAGGTTTAAGTCTCATGCAGGAGGTACTCTAACCTACAAAACTCAACTCAGAAAATTGATTCCGAATGCTGGTGCACCGAAAGGATGTCGCGGGGGCCATATTCAAAATAGAAAAAGCATTGAAACATTTGTAATTGAGCTTTTGGATTCCCACTCGAATTCAGGTTTAGAAAGAAGCAATGAGAGTCAGAATGTCTTTGGAGTCAATAATAAAAAACTTGTTTCGTAAACCAGTTCTCAAGAATAATGTGAAAAAAGACCAGTTTCAAATCGTTTCCATAGTCCTCAACGGCCACTATGAATTCTGATCGACTTGAACCTTTTGGATTCCAACTCGAATTCAGGTTTAGAAAGAAGCCATAAGAGTCAGAATATCTTTGGAATAAATAATAAAAAACTTGTCTCGAAAACTGGTTCTCAAGAATAATCAGGTTGAGAGGTTGGAGAGGTGTTGTAATAAGAATCGATATCCTGAAGTCTGAAAAAAATCCTCTGGACCCAGAGTTCCATATTTTCGTAAAATGATAATTTTCCTGAAGGAAAAGATCGAAAAATATTCAAAGAGTCTTTACATCTTGTCAGAAATTTTTGATTTTGAAGTCGCTATAACTTTGATTTTCTAAAGAAATGATTATATTCCCATGGGCTAAGATCGGAAACTATTCACCGGGTCTTTCTAGCTTTCTAGAGTTAAGTTCTATTGCGTGGGTGGATTTGATGGGGTGTGAGGTGTACATTATATAGCCTAAGGTTGCTTTGAAAAAAATCATAAACACAATAACATTGCATTTTGTGGATAATGCTTATTTTTGCTAATTAAAAATTTGGAAAATCTTTACCAAATCTTCTGTAGCTATATGTAAATTATTTCTTCTGTGTGGGTGGTGTGAAGGAAATGTTATATCATCAACTCAGAATTAGAAGAAAATGTGGAAAGTTTCATTTATCTATTTTATCAGTCAGCATTTTGCGTTGAATATATTTTTCCTTCTTTTTTTCTTATATTTTTGTAAGATAATATTTATTTGTTATGTTTTTTAAATAATATATTATAACTTATCAAGAATTATTACTCCTACATATGTTTAAATGCTTTTTCTATTTTGAAGCCAGAAGTCCTTTTAAATCGATTTAGTGATTGATCGGGATACCATGCGGCGTTGATTGTACTGTCTCTGTTTAGTTTTTTTCGACGTTTCAAAACTGTTTTATTTTAGTAATTTTTAAATATTCATCGCTAGTGTTGACGTTCCGGAGGGACTTTCCCCCTGAAATAGGGATATGTGCTTCCTGTGGGGAAAAAAATTCCTCCGGAAAACCTTTCGGTGCGCCAGCATTCGAAACCAATTTTTTAAGTTGAGTTTGTATGTTACTCTCTAAATCTGAATTAGTGAAATTTCACTAATTGATAGTGAAATTTCACTAATTCAATTAGAGAGAAGTCGGCCACTCACGATTAGTAGAAAACTACTAATTTGATTAGTGGAAATTGTCCACTTGTGAAATTAGTGAAATTCCACTAAGCAATTAGTAATCCCTGTCATTGCAGTGTGTACTAATTGAAGAGTGAACAGTCACTAATTATACAGTAAAAATGCACTAATTGTTCAGTGAAAAAATTAATTTTTTCAAAATAAATATAAATTGAAAGGAGATTATGAAAAATGCTAGAATACAAAGAATATGCACTGTAATAAATTCATGTAAGTTTTATCGACAATAAAACAGAATATTTGGAACAAAAAAGTACATAAATATTCAATGATGTTGTGTTTTTGGCCAGGTATGTATGTATACCATTAAGCCATTTCCCTTTCGGGGTAGGCGTGAGACACTACCCGATTCGGGTAGTGTTTCTAGGTGGATAGTTTCTTGTAATAAATAACTACAAGTTTGGGCTCACCACACCCACGACGAGCCAATAAAACACAGTAGTATTCCCGAATGGTCACCCGTCCAAGTACTAACCACGCCCAACACTGCTTAACTTCAGTGATCAAACGAGAACTGGGTTTTTCAGCATGGTATGGCTGTTGGCGATAATAAATAAATAAATTGATCTTGAATTTCTTTTTGTCTACTGGCCATAGTTAAATAGAACAATAATATGATAATTTCAGGGTGGCCGCTGGACCGGGAATCTTATGAGACCGGGAAAAACCTGAAACTAATAGTGCATTTATTTTTTGACCAGGAATTTTACAAATTTAAAAATAGTCTTTCCAACCTGTATTTCAACTCTTCTTAAATAATTAGATAAATTCTTGTATTTTACAATTATTTTAATTTTAATTTTCAAGCGTACATTTTAATTTGAAGAATTTTTAATGAACTTTCACATACTACACTGTAAGAAATATCTGGTTGAATTTTCAACCACATGTGGTTGAAGTTTTATACAATTACCGTTGTTGAAATTTCAACCATGCAGTGGTTGAAATTTCAACAACATGTAATTGAAATTTCAGTAGCGAGAAAAAGTTTTATCCGGCACAGGTAGTGACTTTCAAAGCAATTATAATATTTTTTTTAATCTGGAATAAAATCCATAAAGATTCCTGGAAAATACTGTGCTTTGAAATTCACTAACTGTACCGAAAGAATTCTGATAAGGAATCACTGAGTTATTTAACACGTTTGTGTCGTGTGTGGATCACACAATCGTGTGATATTTTGTTGTTTAAAAAAATGCCTATAATATTTAGGAATATGAGCAACTTTAAGGAAGAAAAACAAAAGGTACGTTGGAATTATAATACCATAATGAGTTGCGCGCCCAATTAGACAAACTTTTCAACACTCGTTTTTGTAAACATAACCTAAAAAAACATAGAGCAGTTAGTACTAGCGTGAATGAAATGTTCCCATTATGATAATATTATTCCAACATACCTTTTGTTTTTCTTCTTCAAAGCTGCTTCTTTTTCTCAATATTATGTCCTTTATTAATTTCCTAGATCTCACGACACAAACGTACGAAATAACTCCTCGCGAGACATTGTGTATGCGAAAACGTCTAGTTGAATTTTCAACTACAATTGGTTGAATTTTATTTCAATTCCGTGGATGAACGAGATTTCAACCACAAAAGTGGTTGAAAAGTGGTTGAATTTTCAACATATTTCTAACAGTGTAAGCAATTAGAAATTAGAAGCGTTTGAAATTGATGGTTTTGGATAAAAAACCATTTTTGGTTGATCAACTGTGAATATAAATTAAATTATTGATTTTTAAAATTGAACTGTACTTTAAGGGTTAAAACAATTCGAACCTCAAATAGCGTGGCATCAAGTGGCACGCAATGTCATATGAGGATATGACTTCAGATTGGTCGAAATCGTTGCAGTTCACTAATTCGGTAGTGATCGCGCTAAGTTACTAATGAATTAGTGAAGCGAAGCTACTAAATAATAGTGAACCATGTTTACTAATTAAGATTAGTAAGACTTTTACTAATTTATTAGTAAAATATTTACTATTTCAAATGTAAAACATCAAAATATTACTATTTGGTTAGTGAACCATACATTCACTAATTCAACTAGTGAAATTTTCACTAATTCATATTTAGAGAGTAGATTACCCCCTACATGAGCCTTAACTATGGAATATTAAATTACATTTTCCAAAGATTTAATTTTTCGTTTGTAAACCACAATTAAAAAAACGCACCAAAAACTCTACCTCATGGGTGATGTAGAAATGAGATCCCAGTGCTTGTACGTGCACTTAGAAAAAATTAATTATGAATTTCCAAATTGATGTAATTCGAATATGAAGGTATTGATCCTAAAAGGAAATTTCTTGTTCTACAAATTTTCTTTCATGCATTTTTGCCCAAAAACTACTCGTTTATGAGTTATGGGCCGAAAACTAATAGTGCGAGTACATTTCGCGCCACACGCCAAAACATCCCTCCCACTCCTGAAGCTGATTACGCATCACCTATGGCCTATATAGCAAATGTGTGTAGATCCTTTTTTATTGCAAATTCTATTCTGAATATTTTTCTATTAATTGATTTTTGTCCTTCGACACACCCTTCCGTATATGATAGCCAAAAACCAGCGCTTCTACCTTTTTTGAGCTAATTTCTTCGGACTACATGAGTATCACCAAGTACTGCGAAACTGAAGGTAGAGAATCAGTAGGCGTAACATTGACTTTAATTTGGTCGTCACATACCCCACGCGACCACAATAAGGTAACGATAAATCAAGGACTAGTAGATTATCCCGCACACGCTGGCAGGGGAACTTCATTACAAGCGTCGTTTGGTCTTGCATAAACCATTTAACTCGAACTCCACGGTTTCTAACAGAAATAAGCACTTGTACCATATCTGCTGCTAAGCGAGTTCCGTTTCGTACGAGATTTACTTACCTTAGGGCCTAAAACAGTGCGGTACTTATCACTGGATTCTATTACACGCCGAAAACAAGCTTGACATTACTGACGTTCAATTTAGAGATTGCGAAACACGCATAGTAGTCCGACAGAGCCAAGATGGGGAGCAGAAAAGCGTCTTGTCACAGTTAATTTTTCCCTTTGGTCTTTACAAAGGATGTTAATTAGTTAACTAGTACATGTGTAATTTCCATAATAGAAGAACTTTGATATAACTAACTAAAAAGATGTAATTTAAATTCTAAAAAAATGTTGAAATTACTATGGCTTTTTACGATGAAAATCAAAAGTTGCTTATACATTTTCTAACTTATGAAGAAAAGCTCAAAGATCTTGAAAAACACAATTATTTTGTGTTTTATCTACATCGATAGATTCTGTATGTGTTATTAATTTTAATTAAAAATAATAAAGTCAATTTTCACCACAGCTTTTCGCTAGTATAATTGATGAATTACTAAATTTGGTGCTTCCCTGTGCCAGGATCATGTGACAAGCGGCAATTCTCTCTTATGGCGTAAACGCAATCGACGCTTTTTTATTTTAGAACATTGATATAATTTAAAGAATAACATACATGATAGATTAAACTGACAGTTATCTAAGACGGCAGCCTTAAAACATTTTCTTTTGTGTCAATGATATTGAGTTTTGAAGTATAGATATGAATTTACATTTTATTTTTGTATCATAGAAGCGTCGCGTGTCACAAAACTTTTGCGAATCCCACTTATGTGACACTTTGTGACGTTTGGGTAGGCTCTTTCCTTCTCTTCATAGCATCATGTCATACGCGGAAGCTCCCATTACGGGAAATACGCACAAAACTATCAAAAGTTATTGATGTGACCAGGCCCCTCAAGCCTCCATGCATTTCACGCGTCAAAATTCTTGATTAAATTTAATCCCTACCGCGGTACCACATTCACCTCCACCCAAGTAAAAATGCTTCGACTTGAGTTCGACTTAGCGATGTCTTGAGTTCCTCTCCAAGCCATCGATGTTTGGCTGCGTCTCAAAACTGATAGGAGACATAACATAATGTCTTACTTTATGGTATCCGCATGGTGATTTCAAGTCGGCGTAGGCTTGTCTCAAGACGAACCTTTTTGGGACCCAGAAATGAGACTGTTAACAGATGCGAAGGATCACATTCAATGAATGAAAAATTTTGTAATTATCAAATTAGTTATTTTTAATTCAAAAATTCAGAATCTGTGGGTCTGAACGAGTATAACCCTGCAAATTTTTCTTCAAAAAAATTAAAATTGTAATTTTCTATAAGGATCTCTTGAGCCGTTAGAAATACGTAAAAACAAACATTTTCGATATCGACGTCCAACATGTATAATACAAATGTAAATCTATAAATGAATTGATTCAATATATAAATTGTGCAAAAATATACAAAATTGTGTAATTATTAACAAAGATTAGCTTTTATGACAGTCAGAATGACCCTTTTTGGTCATGGCAGCCACTATAGGCCAGGTGACCGAAATTTTGGCCAAAATTCAAAAAGTCTATGGATTCGGCTAAAAATAGATGCGCGGGGGTCTTTGGGGTCGCTGATTACGAATATGTAGTAAAAAATTCAAAATTCAAAATGGCGGACTCCATATGGCAGCGAAGATTTTGAAAAATATATGGAATTGACTAAAAATATTTACTCGGGGGTTTTTGGGGTCGCTGATTACATTATATGTAGTGAAAAATTTAAAATTCAAAATGACGGACTCAATATGGCGGCGAAGATCTTGACAAATATATGGAAACGACTAAAAATAGTTAGTCTGGGGTTTTTAGGGTCGCTGATTACGTATAAGCAGTCAAAAATTCAAAATTCATCATTCAAAATGGTGGACTCATTATGGGGGCCAAGATTTTGAAAAATATATAGAATTGGCTAAAAATAGTTGCTCGCCATTGTTTTAGGGTCGCTGATTACGAATCTATGCAGTCAAAAGTTCAAAATTCAAAATGGCGGACTCAATATGGCGGCGAATATTTTGAAAATTATAAGGAATCGACTGAAAATATTTACTTGGCGGTTTTGGGGTCGCTGATTACGAATATGCAGTAAAAAAATCAGAATTCAAAATGGCGGCGAAAATTTTGAAAAATATATGGAATCGACTAAAAATAGTTACTCGGAGGTTTTTGGGGTCGCTGATGACGTATAAGCAGTCAAAAATTCAAAATTCAAAATGGCAGATCAAATATGGCGACAAATATTTTGAAAAATATATGGAATCGACTAAAAATAGTTACTCGGTAGTGTTTTGGGGATCTGATTACGAATATGCAGTGAGGAAATTCAAGATTTAAAATGGCAGACTCAAAATGGCGGCGAAGATTTTGAAAAATATATGGAGTCGACTAAAAATAGTTACTCGGGGGTTTTTACGGTCGCTCATTACGAACATATGCAGTAAAAAATTCAAAATCGCGGAAAAGCTTTTGAAAAGTCTATGGTATTGGCTAAAAATAGTTGCTCGCCATTTTTCGGGGTCGCTAATCACGAGTATGCAATCAAAAACTCTAAATTCAAATTGGCAGACTCAATATAGCGGCAGAGATTTCAAAGTGTCGCCGGATTCAGATAAAAGTGGTTACTCGGGTGTTTTTGGGGTCGCTGATTATCAATATGTAGTCACAAAAATCAAAATTTAAACTCTTACAAAATGTGGGTGTGGACTATTATTGTTAGTCCCCATGTCTCGCACAAAATGTTGCTGGATTCATTATTATTAATAATATTATGTACTTCGCAATAAATAAATAAAAATATATATATGTATATAATTAATAAATTATAAAAATAAAAATAAAATAAGTAAATACCGTACAATAATTAAGATGATTGTTTATCTATAAAAATATTAAAATTGTTCAGATTTTCTTTATATTGGGTGGAAGAGTGAATTGAACGTTTGCGTGGGTTCAGGAAAGAAGCTCGCGCGCTCGGCTGCTTCAAGCAAATTTTTTCTTTTGCAAGTGAAAACGGGCAAAATGGGGCACATCAGGCTTAAAGTATACATCATAGTGAATAAAATGGTACCTTATTTTTCTCATTTGGGTGTGAAGTTTTGGAGTGGAGAGAATCGAAAGCTCGCACTTGTGAAAAGCATGTGTTGACGAGTAGATGCATTATGCATACTATATACTTCTGTATAATGTTTTACAGATATTGCAGTCATTTCGTAACCTTTCAAGACATATTAAACCAAAAATTTATTCAAACGAATTTATATTAAGGAATAATTTAAAAATATATTACTTTTTGCATTTTATCGCACATTACTGATTTTGCATGATTTCCCATGATCAACACAACACGGATTGATATTAACAATGCATATATATGTAAGAATCGGGTCTTGAGTACTTTGAACTATATACAAAACAATAAATAGTAGCCTGTCTTCCAACTCCATACTTTGCTTTTGGCCAAAATTTCGGTCGCCTGGCCCATAGTGCCGGCAGGTATATACTTGAAGTTATGAACCGCTCGTCTTGAAGTCATAAAAATTCAACTCAAAATATAAATATATGTCTTCCAGACATATAAACTTGTCTCAATTCAAGTCGAAACCAAGTCGAAGAACTTTTACTCGAGAACACAGGCAAAAAACTCGTCAGTGATGATTGTTATATGCTGAAGAAAAATTTCGTGTGATCGATACTAACTGGAAAGTTAATTTATTTCTCACAAGAATTTGATTGAGGTATATATTATATAATAACAATAATTATAAGCATCTGAAATATTATATTTATATGCAAGTATAATAACTTCTAGAGAAGGAAATACAGGCTGGTGAAGTGGACAAAGCTTATAAAATAAACAATCACTGTCGGTAACTTTAAATATTACTTTACGAAAAATGAATATAATCATAATTTAAATATGTATCCAGGATTGACAGAAAACGAAAGACATTACCAAACATATAACAATCATCACTGATGAGGCTTTTCCCTGTCTTATGGCGAATGTAGCGCCGCGGTAGGGATCAACTTTGACGCGCGAAATACATGGTGGTTTGGGGGGCCTGGATGTGACTTAATTCATTTCTGTGGGCAATCACAGCGATGTTTTCCCGTCCCCTATGAGACGTTGGAAAATGGAAAGGGGTAGGGATGTGACCTACCTTATTTCTGTGAATAATCACAGGCGTGTCTTCCCGCAATTTTACCAATTTTCTTTGGAGTTTTCCAAATGACATCCCGAAATGTGATATGCCGAAACGTGACTTGCCACTTGTCACTTAACCCGATCCAACTTTTCTTATAATTGATGTTTCTATAATATAATAATTTTTATGATTATATATGAATCGTCTAGTTGCAAAACCAGCCAACTTCTTGATTTTGAAAAATGCGTTTTTTCAGTTTTTTCGGTCCTAAGTGAACTTTTTCATCAACTGGAAACAAGAAACCATGAAAAAAACACTCAAATCCCTGTTTCATATGCGTTTGAAAATCACGATTTGCTGTAAAACCGGTCAAATCTCCATGCTGAAAATGGCAGCTCGTTTCGTGTAGTGTTCACCTACATACTTAAGGATAAAGAAGTTTGTCGAAGAAGTTCCTTTTAATCAAGCAAGAAATAGGAAAAGTGTTTGGAAACATACTGTCCTAATTTCTTTAACAACCAAAGGGTTTTGGTTCCCATCTTATTCTGGCTAAGTGTGACAGAAAATCAGCTTTCCCCAACAACTTTATTTTTTTGGAGATGGCCGGTTTTGCATCTAGAAGATTCATATGTGGTGATAAATTGAATTTCTGAAGAACAAAGGCTATTTTTCCAATCAGTTTTCGCCAGTTATTAATGAATCAATAACGTTGGGGCTTCTCTATTATGTTAAGGCGACATCAATCAATGGGCCTAAAAATGAAGTTCATTAATACAAACGCATTCTATCTATTGAGATCAAATATAAAATTGTTGTTTATCATTACCTAGAATTGCTTTTTAAATATTCTTCACAAAAAAGTACAAGAAGAAAGTAAAAAGTTTCATAAAATGAAAATTGATCTGTTTTCAAACTTTTGATTGTGGACAAAAATGTTGAACACAAAATAGTTTATCCCGAGTAAAAATGCTTCGACTTGAGTTCGACTTGGCGATGTTTTGAGTTCTTCTTCAAGACTTCGATGTCTGGCTGCGTCTCAAAACTGAGACGAGTCATAAGACAATGTCTTACTTTTATGGTTTCAGCATGGTGTTTTCAAGTCGGCGAAATTTGTCTCAAGAGGAACCTTTTCGACTCATTATCAGAAATGAGACCTTGAATGAGACTGTTAACAGATGCGAAGGAATAAAGTTAATGAATTTAAAAGTTGTTAATGTTAAATTAATTATTTTTAATTTCAAAATTCAGAATCTGTGGGTCTGAACGAGTATAATCCTGAAAAATTGTCTTCACAAAAATTAAAATTGTAATTTTCTATAAGGATCTCCTAAGCCGTTAGAAATGCGTAAGAACAAACAAGATTTTCGGTAACGTCGTCAAACAAGTATAATATAAATGAAAATCTATGAATTAACACAATTGATGCCTTTGTTTGGGCACAGTAAAGCTTCAAAGTTGGGCATAATGAACCAATCAGAATCGATCTTTAGCAACCACTTGTTTGTCTAATAAGTGCTAAGATAGTGTGCGTGCTGGTGGTTCACTTCAGCTCCTGCAAAAATTTCACGTCATTGATCTTTGATTGTTTCTACAAAACGCGAAATTCAAGTCTTTAAATCTTTTAAAATTCTTAGTTGTCCTTGCAAACAAGACATGACATTTGCTCAACCTAAAAAATATGATTTTCAATTTAATACAGAACTTTCCTGACATTTCATGTAAGAAAAACAACAAAGATGTTTAAAATTCAGAAGACCGAATGAACTTTTGTTCTTCAAAATTAATCTACAAGTCTATGAGCAAAAACATTTCAAACCTCGAAAAGAAATTCTCTGTGATTGGTCACAGAAATTTTGTTACATTTTTGTTATAAAACCAACAAAGTAACTTAAAACTTGGAAAAACAAAACAAAATTTTATTATTGGAAATTAATTAACAAGCCTACGATAAGTAATTCTTTGCTATTAATTACAAAATTTTTTGTTACATTCATTGTAACAGATTTAAAAAAAAATTGAAAATGGCAAATCCAAACAAAATTTTGATCTTTAAAATTAACCAACAAGTCTAAGATAAGAAAACACATTTTTAACACCAAAAGTAATTCTTTTGCATGCGATGCAAATTTTTGATACATTTATTACATATTACGAAAACAATAAAGAAATCTAAAGATGCGGAAATTACTTCTGGAGATTGAAAATGTGTTCACGAATTTTAAACTAGTTGGTTATTTTTAAAAACAAAAGTTCGTTCTTTAAATTCTTGGTTTAGTTTCATTACATTATATGTGACAAAAATTGTGTAGAGAGTTGCGAAGAATTACTTTCGAGGATTTAAATATGAGTTTTCTTATCTTGGACTTGTTTATTTATTTTCTGGAACAAAAGTTTGTTTCGTTTTCCCGGTTTCAATTTTTTGTTGGTTTTCTTACAATAAATGTAACAAAAAGTTTGCTGCGAATCTCAAAGAATTACTTTCGTTTGGTACAAAATGTGTTTCTTATTTTAGAGTTGTTAGTTAGGTTTGAATAATAAAAGTTCGTTTCGTTTCCGCAGCTTTAGATTTCTTTATTGTTTTTGTAATAATAAATGTATCAAAAATTTGCAACGAATCGCAAAGAATTACTTTTGGGGGTTAAAAATGTGTTTTTTTTTTATCTTAGACTTCTGTTGGTTAGTTTTAAATAACAAAAGTTTGTTGGATTTCCCATTCTTAATTTTTTTTTAATTTGTTACAATGAATGTAAAAAAAAAATTTGTAATGAAATGCAAAGAATTACTTATCGTAGACTTGTGAATTAATTTTCAATGACAAAATTTTTTTTTCCGAGTTTTAAGTTAATTTGTTGGTTTCATAACAAAAATGTAACAAAATTTCTGCGACGTATCACAGAGAATTTCCTTTTGATGTTTGAAATGTTTTTTTCTCATTTCAGACTTGTAGATTAATTTTGAAGAACAAAAGTTCGTTTGGTCTTCTAAATTTTAAACATCTTTGTTGGTTTTCTTACATGAAATGTCAGGAAAGTTCTGTATTAAAATGGAATTCATTTTTTCTTAGGTTGAGC
Organism: Andricus quercusramuli; assembly: GCA_932178445.1. Classification (NCBI taxonomy): domain Eukaryota; kingdom Metazoa; phylum Arthropoda; class Insecta; order Hymenoptera; family Cynipidae; genus Andricus; species Andricus quercusramuli. The sequence continues at coordinate 9,428 of CAKNXH010058484.1, read as the reverse complement.
AAATATTACGTTATTTTAAGGGCGGTAATGAACGTTTGCAAGAAAAACTAAGAATATAAAAAAATTTAAAGGCTTGAATTTCGCATCTTGCGCAAACAATCAAAGATCAAGGACGTGAAATTTTTGCGGGAGCTGAATTGAACCGCCAGAACGCACACCATCTTAACACTTATGAGACAAACAAGTGGTTGCTAAGGCTCGATTCTGATTAGTACATTATGCCTAACTTTGAAGCGTTACTGTACCCAAACTAAGGCCCAGATAAAATTTTGCCAGAAGACTTTTCTGTTTCTTATTCTATCCTCTATCGCCTAGTACCGGCACTTTCATAGGTGGTGGGACACTCTGTGTATATATTGTGTAAAAATGTGCAAATTATTCAATTATTAACAATGATTAGCTTTTATGACAGTCAGAATTACCCTTTTTTCAGGGCAGGTATATACTCAAAGTTATAAACCGCTCGACTCGAAGTCATAAAAATTCGACTCAAGATATAAATATATGTCTTCAAGACATAGAAATTTGTCTCCAAGACATAAACTGAAGTCTGACTCCGTATCAATAAGGAGTCATGGTGGAGTTGAACTTTTTGACATCAGCATGTCTTGATTGGGGGCAATTCAAGTCGAAACCAAGTCGAAGAATTTTTACTCAGGTTGACTCTTTCATGGTGTCATTAATTTATAAGTTATTCAAAGTTTACGTTCTTAATTTATGAATATAATTTCATAATTTGAAATGTGTTTATTTATTGAGGATCTATATTCTTTCTATACAACACTTATTTCCGAAATACATATTTTTCAAGGTATAGTTCTTTTGTCGACTAAATTGATGAAAAATCAGTTCGATTTTCATTTGAGTTAGATTTAAAAAAAAAAATAATGATTTCACCAAAAAATATTGTACGCAGAAAAGTTGTACCTTTATGAAATACACAATTAATTTCAGTGTTAAATAATTTTATACAAAATCATTATTTTTAAAAATAAATCATGAATAACGTGAAAATGGATGTTTTTTCAAAAATTCACTGCACCTCGGCAATTGAAATGCACAGAAAAGCCTCGTAAGTTTTTCTTTTACTAAGTTGAATGTATAAATTTATATAAAATATTTACAAAAAGTTTGGACTGTAGCAATTGAATCGCTGTGAAAGTGGTTACCTTGATGAAAAGTAGCTTTTTTAGCTTTTTAAATATTTATGCAAAAGCAAAATGAAGCCCTTACTAAAATTATTTGCATGAAATATTTATTTAGTATAAAATTTTCATATTCATATTGTAACAAAATTGTTACTATAACGCGGGACTCAGCACGGCCCTGCACGGAAGGGTTGCCGGGCCGCACACGAGACGGGGCGGAATCCTCCGAGGGGACTCGAAGTCCCGAGCAACAGCATGACAGTTGCAGGGATGGCAAGCCACAATAAGAAGTCGAATTCCGACTTCACAATCGTCTTTGACTTTTTCGACATTGAAAGTCGATTAATCAAGATGTAAAGTCGACTTAGGTCGACTTTTCTGGACTTTTTTTTAAACTGTTTTTAATGATTGTATTTTCTATCCCTATTGATATTTTCAATACAAATTATAATGGTATTATAAATGTATATTTTATACAAATAGAACTAGTCTGAAATAATTATTATGCGTTTTGAAGACACGAACACAATTTTTGAAGAGAATTTGAAAACTAATTCTTTCATTATAGCACATGTAATGAATTTCGAAAATAAAATACATTTTGCAGTAATTTTCAAAACTTACTGGAGAATCTTGAAAGAAAAAATGAATTTTCTTGACTTCAAAGTTCATTTCCACTCAGACCGAGACGAAGGGAATTAAAACAGTTTTACAATATATATTATGTATGAATTTCAAATATTACCATTATTATTATTATTATTGTACCATTGAGCCATTCCTCTTACGGGGCAGGCGTGAGTTCCACGGTGAGGAAACGTGTAACGTGAGGTAGGGGGTAAAGATGTTTAAATTGATCTAGAATTCTCGTGTTATTTATTTAAATGACACGTTCGTTTCGCAATACTGCTCCGAACCAGGTTGCTGATCCATCTCTCGAGCGATCACCTGAAGTGAAGAGCCTCACAAAATTGCTATTTATGGTTCCCCACTTGGGCCCATTAGTATCAAAAGTCTTTGTTTTAGGCGCCATTCACTCTATTATCACTCTGTTTACAAAATATTTGTCGCCACACTTTTCTGTCCTGGCAAAATACTCTAGCTTTCATCACTTCCATGCATTTTTTCATAACAAGCTCTCATGTTTCTATTGCTTCTCATGTCTCTTCGGATTAATGTCTCATTCACAGATTCTAACCATTCTTTCGGCAGTCTACGTCTGGGCAATTTGCCATTTACTTTACATTTATACACTTGTTTGGTCAGTCGTTCATAATTCATTCTTTCAAGATGTCCGCACCACCTTAACTGATTTCTTTCCCATACGTCAACTAGTGTCTCTCCTGTACCACATTTTTTGAGGATTATCTCGTTTCGGACTTTGTTCATCAGTGTTTCCCACATATGGTGAGCAGAGGTCTCATGCCAATCGCGTTAATTTCATTCTTATGCTTTTCTTGACAGGTCTATGTATCACAACCGTATGGGGACGGCGACTGACATTTGCGGCCGCTAGGGTCGCTAGTGCGCGTGGAGATGCACAAGACGATGGTTCCAACGGTGGTAAAGTCTGCTATTCGAAATATATCAGTCTATCGTAACGCAGCGTTGAGGTTATAGCTTAAAGCACTATTTTGGAAATGCCAGGTATGCCTTGTGCCCGCGCACAATACATATCTCCACTCATGGTGCCGCCCCCTAAGCTGAGCTTGACATTTTGCCGTCCCCATAGTACAGTTGGTACAAATACAGAATTATGTATCGGCATTTTAGCTTTTCTTAATATGCTTTTATTTCTGAGAATGGAATATGCTCTACCGATGACCTTCTTACCCTCATTTTTGCGCCTACGAACACCCCATCTGTTTTCCGTCGCTGTTGAACACAGGTGAACAGGCTACCCATATATACGTACTTGTCAACTTGTACTAATTTATCATCATTTAGGACAATGTTGCATATTGTTTTCTAACTTTTTCCTTCAAACACCATGATTTGTGTTTTATTTACGTTAATTTTGAGGCCTATGTTCTTCATCCTTGTATTAGGTTTATTGAACATTCTTTGCAAGTCCTCGATTGATACTGCCATAACACTTGTGCCGGCTGCGAAAGCTAACCCGTGTACCTTCACTATTTTGAGATCTACACCTTCTTCGTTGAAGAGGGCCATCCTTAGACACTTATCCATAAATATGATAAATGGCCACAAGGAAACAACAAATCCTTGTTTGACGCCCTAGCGGAAGAAACGGAAAGGCTCGGAGAGAATGTTTCGTTCCGACTCTTTCGGAATTGTATGGGACCTTTGCTTCCGATTTCTTTCCAAACGCCTCTCTTTCCGAAGGTTTCCGACGTATTTCCGAACTTTCGCCGTAGTGTCCCACTGCATCTACTTCTTTTTGAACCTTTTCGATTTCTTTCCGAATAAATGTCGGAGTGTCCCAATAGCTTATTCTAAATTTTCACCTGCGTCCCACTAGTTTATGTTTGTTCCGAATGTTCCGATTTCTTTCTGAATAAATGTGCAATGTAAAATATAAATTGGAATGGAAGCTTCTAATGTGTCCCCTAAGGGTTTACATTTTTCTGGTATCTCTTCCCTATTCCTTCACACACCCCCCACACACTTACTTGGTGGTGGGAGGGGGATCTACAGTTTGAGGTGAACTTAGAGAACTTTTTTTTCTAGAGGTACCGGTCCCACGACTCTCCGGAGATGAACAACTCCCTTGCTAGGCAAGTGTTCACCGCATGGGCCACCGAGGCTCTTCCAGAGTACGAGGCGGGAATCGAACCCGCAAGTCGACGGAGTGGTTCCAAAGCATACGCCTTAACCCCCACGACCATCGTCCCACTCTATGTAGAATATAAATTAAATGTTGAAATTATTATATATGTATTATATATACATTTATCTTTGAATAAATAAATATGATAAATAAAAACATATAATTTACTAATAAATTTATGTAAGTTTGTTTAAAATTAAATAAATATAATATCTATTAATTAAAAGAAATGTATAAATATGTGACGCGATTCGAGAAAAGGGACCTACTAGGCAAAAAACCGATTTTCGGATTATGATGTATTATATACGTTCTTTAACTGATCTTTCTAGAGGTGCAATGAGAAATTTGTTATCTGCATTATTTGACAAGATATAAATTATTTAAAAAGAGGCTTCGAACACGTGCGAAGCGAAAGCTTGACGCCTTCGCTCTTTCTCTTCTCCCATCACTTCCCCCACTACTTGACTCTTCCCTTGCGTGCAGCTCTACGCTTCGCCTAATCCACGTGCTTGTTGAACGTGCTTCGTTACGCCAAAAGACAGCTGTTTTTGGTGTTTATAGATTTTTCGAAAGATAGTGTTGCTAAGAAATGAATCCTTAATAGGAGTATGAAAATATCGTTGGAACTTCAGTCTATGACTGGGTTTCGGACGAGGAGAGGCATGAGGTAAAAATAAACAATGATTCCCATTATTATAAAATAATAAACTATTTACAAAATTTTAATATGAAATGAAGGTCAGAATTTCCAAGCATCATTTATTAATTGATTTGTTTAGCATTCGCGTTTCTTGAAACAATAAAGCAAAGAAGACGAGGATGATTTAAATGACATCAAAAAGTTGTACGATTTAGTAAGAAACGAGTGCTGCAGGAATAGGTGTAACAGCTTTATTCTCAAGGATCTAGCTGGACAACATACGTACTTTACGTAGCATTTTTATAATTTAGATCTGTTATCCGATATGTCAATTGATGCGATGGTGATTTCGCACAAACAAGTTACATTTGATACATTAAGGAGGAACGCCAGTCATTCTCAGAAATACAAGAATTTGCCGAAAATTTGTATCAATACTTAGTTTTACTATAGAAAAAATGCGCAAAATATCAAATATACATTCTGTGAGCCATAAAAAAGTTGAGCTACTTCATCTACAAAGCTTCCTGGTTCATTTTCACTGAAACAACTAACTTTAAAAAAGCACAATTTCACTGAAAATTGGCGTACATTAGTCACAATACACATGTCTCACTTACCCAAATTTCCAGTGTGTTTTTGAGTTTCATTGACTATTTATATACTTTATAAATAAGGAAACTTTTTCATAAGTTTCCTTTTCAAAAAATGCAGTCAAATTCCACTATTTTTTAAGCCAGAAAGTTGTCATTGGATAATCAGTACAAAAATTCATTGGGAATCAGAGATATTTCACTGATTAAACACTGAAAATGACTGTTTAAAACAGTAAAGTATTTAATTTCATTGTCGCATCAGTGAAGTATCACTGATTATTAGTGAATTTTTTACTGATTTTCCAATGACAACTTTCTGGCTCAAAATCAGTGAAATTTGACTGATTTTTTTCGAGAGTGAATTTATGGAAAAGTGTCTACTCAGAGAAAAAGTTGCCTTGGAACCACGAAGGAATAGTAAGGAGTAGTATCCCTGTAAGTGGGGAGTGGGACGAGCGACGTCCAATAATTCGTTAATGCTAGCTACGAATGAAAACTCGTATGCTCCCCCGTTCACATGCGCACTGGCGGTTGCCATGCCAACGATGTCAACACGCGTTTGAAGTTTCGAACTTTTTGTATTGAACGAACATAAACAAACGAACATAACCTACATGTGCATCGAGATGTCAAAAGGTAACATATTGAGTGGGTATAACATGTGACTGCGAAAACAGCTCTGCGCATGTGCACTGGGGAGCATTCGAGTTTTCATTCGTAGCTAGCATTAACGAATTATTGGACGTCACTTGTCCCACCTCTGCTCACCGAACACATAGGGTGATACCACTCCTTACTATTCCTTCATGCTTGGAACAAAAGCATTGTCCTTTTGCCTGTTTCGTTTTGCACGACGTGAATATATTTTTTACGCAAACATAATTATTTGGCTGTAAGTGTAGGTAAAGTTGTCGCATAAGGAAAATTTTCACTGCAAAAGGATTCCTGTTGAGACAAATGAAAATCCTCTCAACCTTAAATTTTATAGGAGATTCTATTCACGTCAAAAAAAATCCTTTTGCCACAAGAGGACATTTCTCTGAGTGGTCCTTATTTACGAATTTGTGGATAAGTGCCTAAGAATGGCCCTCTTCGACGAAGAAGGTGTAGATCTCGAAACAGTGAATGTACGTGGGTTAGCTTTCGCAGATGACAAGATTGTTGTGCCAGAATCAATCGAGAACTTGCAAAGAATGTTGAATAAACTTAATACAAGCATGCAGAATATGAGCCTCAAAATTAACGTAAATGAAACAAAAATAATGGGGTTTGAGGGGAAAAGTGAGAAAACAATGTGCAACATTGTCCTGAATGATGAGAGATTGGAACAAGTGGACAAGTACTTATTGACGGTGACAAGTAAGTATTCATGGTAATTTTACAGGTAAATATTGTAACTTGCCATAAATTACCCAAAATTATTTTCCTTTTAATTTCCATGAATTTCTGGAAATGTATTAAAATTTTTTGTCATTTATGGTAATTTTACTGGTAAATATGGTAACTTACTATAAATTACCCAAAATATAATATTTCGATAATTTACGGTAATTTACGATAATTCGATCAGTTATAATATGTGGTAACTTTTCATAAATATCCGCAATATTCTATTAACTGCAACCAAAATTTCCTCACAGTTTTTACGGTTAGTGGTCGGATAATCGTAAAATGCGAGCTCATAGATGTATAATTTTCGTTATTCACCTCTGACGTAACTTTTTAGTCCCTAGAAAGTAAAAAGTACTTTTCACACCCTAGGGCGTATGAAGTAGTGCTTTAGTCCCGCTTCATAGACGTCGAAAAGGACTGAAATCATGCATTTGTCGTGAAAAATATGATATCTATAAAATAACTTTCAATTTCGAGATCAAAACTGTACAATTTAGTCGATAAATAACATATTTGGGAAGATAATAGCTATTTAATTGACAAGTGTGGACAGTAGGCAATTCCCGATGAGTGTGAATTTGGCGTCACGAGCCGAAGGCGAGTGATGCCATCACACTGCTTCTCACATGTCAAGTACAATACTTTTCACAGCGAGTCTAAGGAAAAAGTTCGATTTTCGGAGTGAGATCATCAATAAATAAGTGAATCTATTTATTTATTTATTGTGATCACCACTGATCATATTAATCGTTGTTACAATTATTCATATTGAATTTAGTTCATATCATATCATATATCATATCATATATCATATCATATATCATATCA
>CAKNXH010058483.1:0-11463 GCA_932178445.1 Andricus quercusramuli | reverse complement strand
GGTACCTTGACCAAGCTGACCAACGAGCTACTTTCTGGTCAACTGCCTGAGGGTCTGACCAGACCAACACTTGCATCAAGGGTCCTTTGTTAAAAAAAAAAGGGAGGGGAATTATAAATAAACAAGTTTTTAATTATGCAATCAGCTATTTGAAACTAACATTTTTTAAATATACGGACTCTCGGATTTCAACGACATGCATTTTTCTTTATTTCCACCTTTTTGTGGACAAAACCCTCCTGCTGCAGTAAGCTCAACCGAAGTGATAAAACTGAGAAAAGTAGTGAAATAAAAAAAAAAGCAGGATCAGGCCTGACCATACCTAAAAAGTGAGCAAAAATTGTGCCGACCACTGGCCTAGGTGCCTTTATTGTTGGGCCTAACTTACTGTCGTACGCTACATTATAATTATACGGTTAAGTTCTAACATTCTGCCAGTCTCTAAAGATAAAGAGCCATCAATAAAGTTCTACTAGTTCAGGTATAACACTTTAACCATCAATACAGCCCATTTTAGGATAACAATAATTCATGAACAGTTATTGCAGTAAGAGGATTATACATTCTATTTAAAACACTGGGGATTTCCAGACCCAAATATTTTCTCGATATTAATAGCTACAAGCTTCGGTGCACCCGAACTGGGCACACGGTCAGTGTTTGACCTGCTAGCCAGTGGGCCCTCTGCAATTTTGGCATGAATTGGGCACAGGACCAGAGAACAATGACGCCTGTGTGTCACCACATCCAAACATTTGCTGGTTCTTGGACTGCTTCCAAGATGCACATAATACCAGCTGTATCACTCGAAGCTTCTTTTATCCCGTTCAGGGCACTATATTCTATTACTATATAATTTCAAGCTTTTTAATTGTACATATTTTTCAATGAGAATACAATATTACGGATATTTTTTAGAAACTTCTTTTGTCATCTTGTTTATAAAGTGAAAATTTTCCTGGAATTTTTAGATTTAAATTAGCTTTTCAATTTTTTTTTAAAGCTCTCAATTTTATTTTGTTTATTATTTTTGCTATAAAACTAGTAGATTAATCTAAGTCTTACTTTTGAATTTCGTATGGCAGTCTCATTATAACAATCCTTCCCTACCGGAAGAACCCTTGTGCCCAATTCGTACTAGCCGAAAACTACCTGCCTCAGTTCTGTGCCGAATTCGGGTCTTAGATTCTGAGGGTGGTTGACCGTGTGCCCAATTCGAGTGCGCCCACAAGCTTTCAATCGTTTTATGGCAGTGATCACTCAACTCCGTTCTTGTTTGAAAGTTATACCAGTCTACCTGCACCTTGAAAGGGAGGATTAAGTGTTTATTAGATTAAAGTCTAGACAGATATTTCTTCTATTCCATCATAAATTATCAACTTCGCACGCTAGGACCACGTATGGAGTCCATGCGAGGAACAATTACTTCTAATTACTGAAAAAATGGGTGTTTATCCTATTGCTTTATAATAATGATGATTGTTATATTATGACATTTGAGATTACATGAGTGTGGAATATTGGTTATCGCCCCGAAAATAATGATGATAATAAGTTATTTATTTACAACAAATGAATAAATTCTATCCTTGAATAATTTTTATCTTATCAAAATAACTGGTTGCATACCTAAAATTCAGTCACTAATTGAAATTAGTAAACACTATAACTGATCCAGAATTTTAAAGCGAAAATAAAGATTACTCTCTTGTATTGTCACAAAATAAATTTTGCAATATTTTTTGATTGATTTGTGAATGTATATTAGCCAATTTTTTCAGTTGTAAAATGCTGCGTATTTGTATAAACGACGCTTTTTATTTGATCATTCAAACCACTTTCGTTTCATTTATGTTTACTATATTAACTACTGCAAAAACGTTCCATGGAACGGCTAAAGCTCTATATCGAGCATGTAATGTTATAAAGTCCAATCAATACAATTTTAAGTTATCATCACTTAACCCTCAGGTTTGTCTGATTTTAAAATATAAATTTTCTTTGAAATCAGGAGAGCATTTGTGGTCAGCAAGCTTCGGAATTTTGTGAAAAATAGATTTCCTTGATAATATAAAACTTAACTTTTTTCTCAAATATACTTCTTATAATTATTGTGTAAAATGCGACAAAATTTGATAGAACAAACCTGCTTTATTGTTTCGAATAAATTTTACATATACTATCCAAGTATATTACATTGTGCGATGATAAAAGTTGGTGATCGAGATAATGGAGAGATTCGTTCCCATTCCATAAAAAAAACTATAATTTAAAAAACTGAAAATTCAAAAGGATATTGTTTTCTCTACTAAAAATTGAACGAAATTTTTGTTTTACATAACTATGAGTAAAAATTTCGATTGTTATTAAAATCTTTTATCAAATTTTTTGTTTATATTTTCGCTCATACGCAGTAATAAATTTTCTTGTGATACGAATAAACCACTTGTGATGATGCCGTTGCGATATTTTAAATTGTATTCATCGAAGTTTATCATGCTTCCTCTCTAAAAATACTCACTTCGTTTTAAACAAAACAAATATTCTTTAAAGAATGAAAACCTAGGGTTAAGTGATGATTATGCTTTCAATATTATATTCGTTGAACTTGATTGCACTATCTAAACTGCGACAACTGTACTGTATTTCAACTTATATAACTGCCTAAAAGTTTGCTTGCGTAGTTACTCATAAAATTGCTAAAAATTGTATAAAGATAGAGTTTAACTAACCATTATTACACAATCCGCTAGCAATTCATGAACTGTCTAGCTAGACATTACATGAAATTTCTAATTCCATTAAGTGGCTACGACATTCAACATACATATATCGAGATGTACATTAGGGTGGTCCGAAAGAAAGTGAATTTCGTGCGATCAATTTTTAATAGTGAAAAAAGGTTATTTCTTGATCAGCTGCATGTACTGTGACTTTTTTTCAAATCGATTGATATCTTTTACATACTTAAGCGTGTGGAAAATGGAAAAAATTTAATTTCTGCGTAAAAGATATGAAAACATGAATTCTTAGTCACCAGTTTTTTTACATGTAGAACTATATATCCAAAGAATTTATGAAAAGATCTATTTGATATCAAAAATATATAAAAAACTAAAAATTCATCAAATTTTTCAGAATTGCTAGTAATTAATAAATTAATTACTTCCTTCTTATAATTTATTTTTTTGGAATTCGATAAAAATAATTTGAAAAAAAGAAGTTTCTGCCCTGCTTTTAATTTTCCACATTTTTTCGATATCAAATAGGTACTTTAATAAATTCTTCATGCAAATAGTTCTACATACATAAAAATAATATGTCCCGGAAGTTAGATCCCCAAACTTATTTTTTCAAAAAAATGAAAGTTGTGCTAAATTTTTCTAGACTTGTGCTGATTTGTGCCGTAAACGGTTTCTTGAAAAATCAAAAATAACGGACACAATTGTTGAAAAACGTTTTTTTTGCTAGATCCGCAACTTGTTACTAGAGCAAAAAGAAAGGTTGTGCTAGGCGGCTCGAAGTATACACAATTTTGTGCTTGAAAGAAAAATTCAAAAAACCTAACTTTAAAAAAAAAACCAAAAACCAGAAAATTGTATTATTTTTAAAAATTTCAAAAAAATAAAACTTGTGCTGGGTTTTTCTCGACAAATGCAGTCTTTATTCCCTCTGAGAAAATTATGTGAGATCAACAGTTCTCATATTAAAACTCAAAACGTAAAACTCAAACAACAGAAATGATCCAAAAATAGTCAAATTTCAACAAAATAAAACTTGCGCTGATTTGTGCTCGACAAATACAGTGTTTATTCTTTATAGCAAAATTACGTGAGATCAACAGTTGACATATTACAACTCAAAAAACATAAAAGATCCAAAAATAGTCAAATTTCAAAAAAATAAAACTTGTGCTGGGTTGTGCTCGACAAATGCCTAATAATGAAGCGGCATTCGTCCTCACCGCGAATTTTCAAATTCGAGTAACTTTCAGTTTTACATTTTGGGTTTTAATATGAAATTTTGTAGAAATTGTTGCTGTAAGTTGTTGTAAAAACTATTGGGCTTACGCAATTTTTGATGTGTAAACATCTTAGACCTCGATATGGGTAGTCGCGCCTGATTCGAATGAAACCACGACTGCATAGTGTAATGCTACATGTAACGCAGGCTTGTCACGCACACGTTGTGTCTTATGGCACAGACCGGAGGCTCGCTTTTCTTCACCCACAGACAGGAGCCCTTCAGTCTCTCTTTGCCCAGCTCTCTCTCTCTCTCTCTCTCTCTCTCTCTCTCCTTCTCCACCCCTTCTCTCTCACGCATTTTGAATTCATATTAAATTCTGTAGAGTTCAATTTAGTGTACGATAAAATATACCGGAAAAGAAAATTGAAATCCGGCATATTTTGCCGGACTAGAATACTTGATCTTATATTATCTTAAAATCGTGGAAAATTATTGTTTTCTGGATATAAGTGATAGAATTTAATTATCTTCTTCAGGAAATATAATTAGCCTAATTCTAAATGTAGATGCGTAATATAAATGCACACGATGTATTCTTTCAGAGAACTCATATCGGTCCGCACCGGTATTTTATAAACAAAGCTTGACTAAGCAGGCAAAGGAGAAAATGCGTTTTAGGAAAGGGGCCGTACGTAAATTACGTAACGGATAATCGCCCCTCTCCACCCCCCCCCCTCCCCATGTAACGAACCGTAACAAAATCTTTCTACCCCCCTATTGCTGTACGTAATTTATGGTTTCCAGAAATAATAAGATATGGGACTTGAAACTAGTGGAAATTAGTTGTATTTAAGATAATGCGTGCTGTGCAGGGAGAAAACTTCATTTTCAAAATTCTATGATTTTTCTTCGACCAATTTTTTTTCTTTAACCATTAACATTCAAATCCCATTAACATGCATATACAAATCAAAAATTTTGAAATTTATTTCTCTTAAACAAAAAAAGTGACTTTTCTACGATAAGAGATGACTTCTTAAGAAAATACTTAATTTTTCTACAAAATAATTCAATTCTCTACAAAACAATTGACTTTTCAAAGAAATAGTTCAATTTTCAACCTTAAAAGAAAATTCGTAACAAAAAGTTTAATACTTGATAGTTCAACCTAGAAGGATGAAATGTAATTGAAAAAAAATTAATTTCAAAATCAAAAAGACGAATGTTCAACAAATAAAAAGATTTCTCAGTGATGAAAGAAAAAAAAGTTCACCTGAATTGTTGATCCTGAAAACCAAAAGACGAATTTTCTGTACAAACATTGAATTTTCAACAAGTAAAATAGGAATTTTCAGAAAAAAAATTAATTTTCAACAAACTAGTTAAATTTTTAACCAAAGAGGTAAAGCTTCATTAAAAACAAATTCAAAAGAATAGTTCAACTTTTACCCACGCAGTTAAATTTTCAATTATAATACATCAGTTCTCAACTAAATAGTCAAACTTTAACAAAAAAGAGACGAATTTTCAAATAAAAATATGAATCTTCAACGAAATAATTATTTTTTAACAAAGTGGTTCAAAAAAAATTTTCAAACAAAAAACTGTTTAAATAAGAAGTGAATTTTCTACGAAGGTATTTGAATTTTCAACCCAAAAAGACGATTTTTCGATAATAGCAGTTAAATTTTCATGCAAAAATGATGCCTTTTTAAAACAATTATTTAATTTTTAATCAAACAGTTGCATTTTCATCGAAGAAAGATCAATTTTCTACTAAAGCAGATGAATTTTTAAATCAGAAAGACAAATATTCAAAAATATAGTTGAATTTTCATCGGAAAAATATTTAAATTAATTTTTCTACACAAAATGTGAATTTTTCTCAAAAGATAAATTTTCTACGAAATAGTTGAATTTTCAACCGAACAGTTGCATTCTTATCAAAAAAAGATTAATTTTCTGCTCAGATAGATGAATTTTTTAATAAAAAATATACATTTTCCAAAAAATAGTTGGATTTTTATCCAAAAAACATTTAAATTTATTTTTCAACACCAAAATATGAATTTCTGTCAAAAAGTAAATTTTCTACGAAATAGTGGAATTTTCAAGCAAAAAGATTAATTGATGAACAAAACTGTTGCATTTTCAAACAAATAATAAAATTTACAACTAAAAAGACTATTTTCAGGAAGAAGCAACGGCAAAAAAAGAAATATAAATACAAAGCAAATAAATTACTAAGAAGAATGTTATATCAGGATTACCGCAAAACTTAATTTTAAAAATTCTCTAATTTTTCCCTAACCACTTTTTCATTTTCCCTGACCATTAATATTCAAAAACCAGAATATTACATTTGTAACATTTTGAACCTAGAATCTTTTATAAGCGGAATAAAATAATTTTAAATAAAAGTTGAAAATTTTCAAATCTATTCGGTTTGACAGTTATTTAAAGTTATTTAAATCTCGGAGTTTTGTAAGATTTTTTTCCAAGTCCCTGACTTTTTCCTGAATTAAAAAAAATTGTTGTTGGCTAGGTTCCTTTTTTCACTCACCAGTTTTCTTTGGTGCGTAAAGTTGAATTCATATTAAATTTCTGCACAATTTCTGCGTGATACTTATTTAATAAGTACATACATTAATAAGTTACATACATGAATGATGTATCTTCAGTAACAAATCGTAACAAAATCTTTTGACCCCTCCCTCCCCCTTAAGCTGTTACGTAATTTAAGTACGGTCCCAAATAAAATAGTTTGAAGAATGAATCAATGAATTTTTTAAGTGTTGAAAATTATATCATTTTTGAACAATTTTAACTTAAAAACAGTACAATTTAGTGATTATAAGTTGTTTCTTGAAAATCTTAAATGAAAAATGTCATTTACAAATGAAAACTTAAAAAAATGAAACAATGAAAACTTTAAAATAATGAATATATTAATTGAAATGTTTTTGAAAATTAAAAAAATATTTTGAAGTTTCAATCTGATGCATACATTTAATTAATTACGTAAGGCATTGAAATTGAAATAGTTCAATTTTTAACGTAAAAATCTATAAATTATTCAATTATAAACAGATTCAGAATCGTCTTATAAAATCAATTTTATTATAATTCTATTGTTAAGAGTCGTACTACAGTTCAATTTAAAAAAAAATCTGCCCGCTTCGCGGGCACATTCTCATCACGCGCTTCGCGCGCGGCTCGCTTCGCTGGCAAGTTTGAGCGCGCCTAGGGCGCGCGACTGTTGGATCTCGCGCTTCGCGCTCGATCATATATTCATCTCGCGCTTCGCGCTCGATTATGTATTCACCTCGCGCTACGCGCTCGGGCGTATTCACATCGCGCTTTACGCTCGATTCCTCTAGATCTTTGAACTTCGTATTCGACTTCGATGAAAAGAAAAAGTTTATTTCTAAATATTAGAAAATTATCAAAACCTCTACATATGAAGTGATTGTTAAATTTGTTTTTATTTTAGACTGAAAAGGAAATTTATTTACTCAAGGTTCTATCGACCTTAAGGAACACATTCTCATCCAGATACCCGCGCTTCGCGCTCGATATTTGATTTCAAATTCATTTGAACCCTGCGTTCCACGCTCGGTTCTGTGCACCGTATAATGAAACAAAAAAGTTTGAGCGCACTTACGGCGCGCGATTTGGGCGTCGCGCTTCGCGATTTGTATTTGATTTCAAATGAACAATAATTATATAAATTAAGCGACAAATTTTATTAGTTAAAATGTTATTTTAGATTTTCCGTTTTTCAAAAAAGTTATTTTTTTCATTTTGAATATATTCTTACAACGAAAATGGATTTTTCCAAAGTTTTCCAAAAATTTGATTTCTTTTACTGTCAATGTTATTTTCACGAATAAAATAAAAACTACGCGTCCTATCGAAACATGATGTATAACAAATTTGTACCTCTTCTTTGAATGAACAAATGTTGTCTCCGTCATGTTTTTCGTAGCTTGTGTTATTCGTCTAAAAATTTATTTTTTCTATTTTCAATGCTGTTTTTTATGAATAAAACAAAAACTATGCATCATATCAAAAAGTGAATAATAACAAATTTGTAGATCTTTTTTAGGTGCATAATTTTCGTCCAGTCATCTTTTGTCATATCTTGCATAGTTTCACAGCAAAATGGAATTTTTGATTTCTCATTATTTTGTTGTGCGATCAGAATTTAAATTTTTTATTTTTTGAAAAATTCAAAAAGTTATTATGAAAATATTGTAAGGTGTTCAAAAATCAACGTTTTTCTTCTCTTGACTTTTTTTCATAACGTGCGTTTTTCGGCTTAAAATGTTCATTTTCGTTTGTTTTTTGGAATTTTGAAAATGCTATAACTCTGGTAATTTTTTTTTATCTGAAAAAGTCATTAGGATATTTTTTTCCTCTTTTTGCTTACTACTAACAACCGTCCATAGAATTTCTAAATCTTCAAAAAAAGTGTTCTCAAAAATTTTCAAAATGTGCTCACTTTTTGAAATTTCATCCGAAATAGCTGGTTATTGAACTTGTTCTTTCTTTTTAGGCCCTAAAAAAGTGTGCCAAAGCACAACCCAATCTGATTATTTTTTCGAAAGTTATCGTGCCTACAGACAGACAGACAGACAGACTGACAGACACCTTGTTAAAAACCTTTTTTTCTGGCTCAGGGGGTCTCAAAACGTGGAGATTTGATGAAAACCGACCAAGTCAAATTTTACATAAAACCAATACCTTCTCATTAGAATGAGAATGTAATAAATACTTAATTTATATTTACAGTTTATCAACTTAACATTTTTCTTGTTTTCTTTTTTTTTTGTCGAAGTTAACCCGTACCACCGAGCCTCTGAAATTAACATGGGGTTTTAAAAGGGAAAAGCTTGCTTTAGAAAAAAATGGGGAAAAGAGCTACTTATTATAAAATTTTTGTGAATTGTTATTATGCTTAGAAAGTGACCCCAAAAAATGCAAAATAGCAGTTCTCTATTAAATTCATACTAAAACCGGTGTCCTTCGGATTTTCTTTACAAGAATTATTTTTTAATTAATAAGGGACGAGTTTCCAAGTATTTTGTAAATAAGTTTTTATTATTCAAACAATAATTATTTGTTCATTCAAATCCGGAAAAATATGCCGGATATGTCAATAGAGAGAAAATCTACAGTTTATTATTATTAAAGTAGGGTTATTGTTACATTGTTAGATTAGGATTATTATCCTATTGGAAAATAACTGTCCAGAACCTTTTGCACGACATTATATATAAGAGAAAATAAATTTTTATACTCCCACATCTGCGTGCGTTATTATTTGCTTTATGTATGATTTCAATTTCAGTCAACGTTTACCGACGATGTTTACACATAAATCTGTCTTGGGTCATAGTTTAGGACGCACGCGATTTATTTTTTTAGCTGAGTAAATGATTACCTTTCGTCGAGCAAAAATCAGTATCAGTTTGGATATTCCGAATTATTATGATTATTTTAGGGTATTGTATGTTTTATGAGTTTGAAATTAAATTATTTCTAAATTTGACTATTTTTGCATCTTTTATGTTTTTTGAGTTGTACATTTTGAGTTTTAATATGAAAACTGTTGATCTCAGGTAATTTTGAAAACAATTTTCTTTGAAATTTTAAGTTTTTTAAATTATAGTTTTTTTCTAAGAAATCGGAACAAGTCTCTCCATTACATGTAAAATTTATTCGGAACAATAAAGCATGTTTGTTCTAACAAATTTTATCGCAATTTTAGACAATAATTATAAGAAGGACATTTGATTTCCGATGTTACGTAATTCAAGTCCGGTCCCTAATCTTTATTTCCACTCTACAAACCTGAATCAGTTATAATGTTTACTAATTTCAATTAGTATTTAAATGTTAGGTATACAATAAGTTATTTTGAGTCAAAAAACAAATTCAAGGTCGCAATTAAAATTCAGCTTGAAAAATGTATAGATCTGCAGATAATAATTTTGTTAAGCCTATTTGACTCGCGCGCAATACCAACATTTTAATCGATCGATTGTGTGTTTGCTTGTGAATTTGGATTATAACTTAAATCATGAACCGAAAACGCAACTTCTGCAACATAATATCATCAGCATATTTTCACTTTTAGCGAGGTGGGGTGAAAAAAATGTAATTTTGTTATAGGCAATTCTATTTGCAATCACTAAAAATCTTCTGTCTCTTCTTTTTCATTCAAATTTTTAATTTTGATACTTTTCACAACTTATTGTGAATAAGAATATTATCTTCAAACTTTTTGTTGAGTAAGAGTGTAATGATTTTGATTGTTTGACTCTTGCTGTAGGTGAGCACTATGACAGCTTACATTTAAAAAGAAGAGATTTACGATTCAAAAATTCATTTCATTCAAGGAGAATGTTCTATTATCGGCGCAAAAATTATAGGCTTCTTCCTTTGAAGCTTGAAGACTCAGCCAAAAAAAATGCTCGAATAATAAGTAGATAGTCATTTGAAAACTGAAAGTGTTCCACGTAATTGAGCTTCAAGACGCTGATGTAAAAAAAATGTTGTATTTGTAGACTAAAAAATGTACAAAAAATAAGGAATTTCGGACACATTTAAGAAGAATCAAGTATAGAGCATTATTTCTTATACAAGAGGAAATGGGAAAAATTGGAAAAAATGTATGACTATGAGGAAAAATCTGTGTTCAGTTCTGATGAAGATATTAAAGCAATTCAAACTCTAAACTGTAATGTATAGGCTCTGTAATTATTTAAATCTCCCGAAAGGATGTGATTGTTTTATTTTTGTTTGAAATTGAGATATTTTTAGACATTTCTTGGCTGGAAAGTAACTGTTAGAATCCAGCGGGGGTGAATTTTTTTTGCTGATGGTCAGAAGGGGCGTCAGGGTCTGGGCAAGAGTTCAGAAGCACGGGTCAAAGGAAGGCACGAGCGCTCGGAAGCAAGAAAAAGGACCACCGCTGCTTTCTGACACTTGCTTTCCAACAAAAAAATGTCTGAAAATATAGCAATTTTCACCAAAAAGAAAACAAGCACATCCGTCCGGGAGATTGTAAATAATTACAGAGCCTATCCGTTACAGTTTGGAGTTTGAATCGCTTTAATATCTTCATTAGAAGTGAAGATAGTATAGTTGTACATTATTGTGATTTTAAGCAACAATTGCAGGGACGCACTGGGACATCAATGCGGCCCTGGCATTTTGTACCTAAGCGGCCCTTTACCGGAGTGGCTTCTGAAAAAAAAAAAAGGTCATCGAGGTAGGAGCTAATGAACAAGCGCGTGACCTCAGCGGCCCTCCAGGCTCGCGGCCCACCGGGAAATCTCCCAAATTCCACACTGTTAAAAATAATGTGAAATTTAATATACCCATGTGTATTAAAATTAATATATCAATCATATTGTCAACGTAACAGTTCACAATGAACTCCATTTTTTAAAGCATTTTATTGTATTAAATTGACTATCAATTACTTCA
>CAKNXH010058481.1:84385-95794 GCA_932178445.1 Andricus quercusramuli | reverse complement strand
TTATAGGCTGTAACCCGGCCACCGGGTCTGACACGATGCTGAAACCACGAAATATACCCTATCCGGGACAGACCGGGCCAACCCGATCAGGGCCCGATCGGTAAAATGGAACCAGTATGGCGATTTCTGCATGGGTACTTTAGGCATGCTTTATTTATACTTCTGAAATATTTGAGCTATATTTTACAGATATACATCAGCTATACTTCAGCTATACTTCAGCTATACTTCTAAGATATACTTTAGCTATACTCTTTCTATATTTCGACTATACCTTGTTATACTTTAGCTAGATTTGAGCTATACATCCACCATACATAATTCAAATAGACATGAAGTATGGGATCGTCTCATATACCATACTTTTATTATACTATCTGAGATACGACACCTATACGATTTCCCAGATGTTTTCCTAGATCAATCCCATACAAAATTTTTTTACCCGGGTGTACAGGAATTTTCAGCTGGGTACTAATATAACCTACGTAGGATTACTAACGGTGACTTGTTGCCGCACTAAACTGGTTAGTTACTTTTACCATCGAAGTGGTTGTCGCATCTAATACCATCTGTACTAATAAAGAGATTCTTGTCACAACTAACCATTTTTTTCAGTGTTCGTGGTTTTCCTGCTTGTTTGTAATATGTGTCGAAAATGGTGCTATCTAGAAAGTCAAATATCTTATATACGCATACGCAGTTTTTTTCTCATGCATTTCTAAAAAGAACCACTTTCGCTACACTTTACAAGCACAAAAAGAGGGCATTTTTGTGCACGTGTTACAAAAAAAAGAATTAAAAAACCTTAAAAATCGTACGGATCCCAGCTGATGATATTTTATCTGAGAACGAAGCATTTGCCAAATTGAGAGGGTGAAGGGTTTGGTTGAAAAGGAAGAGAGTGAGAAGGAGTGAAAGGTAAAAAGGGTTGATATGCAGAAATGGAGGACCAAAATTTCCTCCGAGTCGCGATAAGATGTCGCAGAGATGTCCGGATGTCTGTGGGAAGCGAATACACTTCGGTAACTTCCGGAAAAGCGACGACAAGATGGCACTGAAAATCAATGGATGGATTCTCTTCTCTTTCCTTCCCTCCCAGTTTCCTCTCACCCCTATTCATCTCTATCTCTCTTTCCTCTCTCTCCTTCTTCCTTTCTCTCTATCTTCTCTCCTTGGCTCTCTGTTTATCTTTCTGTCGCTCTCAGTCTTCCTCTCATCCCTCTTTTCCCTCTCCAACTCAGTCATTGCTATGGTTACGTCCCTCACTGTAGCAAGCAGCCATCCTCGCAACCATCGAATTTCTCCCTCCGAACAATTGTAAAAGGGAGTTTTATTTCCGCAGACTAGAAATAAAAACATGTATTTTCTATTTCCAATTTTTTAATTGATCAGAAATTTACCAGATTTCCAAAGAACGATTGTTTTCCAAAGATTTCCGTATTTCTGTAGTCTTTTCGTATAGATACAACCGTTATACTTTTTTATCCCTGCCAATGGCGCCAATCACTAAAATGCTGTTTTCGTGCTTGGGTTCACATCTGATGCTTAAACTGCTCGGGGTGGTTTCACATCTTCTGCTGGTATTAGGTATTTTCACTGACTACTCGTTTATAAAAATTTCGACTTGTTTTTCCCCCATCAAGTGTAACAACAAACACAATTCATTCATATTTTTAGTAATTCTAAGAATAAAAAATATCTACCAAGGTAATCTATTGAATCGTCTATTGGTGTTAGATACAAAAAAAGACGTTAATTCAAGGATTAAATTATAGAGCTAAAAAATGTGTTATACTAATTACTAACCTCAAATTTTCTTCTTTAACGATTAATGCTAGCACCCGTGTGGAAAAATGTCGTGGCGCTGTACTGTTTCTGTTTAGTCCGCCTTGAGTCGACACCGGCGCGCCACACGCTAACTGTCCAGTGGCTAGACTGGGATGTAACGCTCGGATTGACTGGTTTCTAGACAGATGGGCTATTTTGATAAAAACCGAATAATACTTAAATAATCTAATTATTTTGTATGCCATAAAAGTCCAATACATAGATATTGCAGTAAATTAAAAATATTAAAAAAAGTGTTCGTACAAAAAAAAATGAAGAAATGAGTTTCCGCAAATCTCTTGTGCCGGGTGACGAACTTCTGATGTAACTTCCTATTATATTGTCGTAACTTTATCCCGTCGTCTTAACACCTCGGGCATCTAAAATTAATTTTTTTCCCATTTCTTCAGATATGAATTTCAATTCATTACATCCTAATATTTATTTCAATAAAACATGAATAATTTCTAAACATAATAAGTGCTTGATGTCTGAATAAATCATTGAAAAAAATTAAGTTTGTATGATTTTACTTGCGATTAGGCTACGGAATAATAATTGTTTATTATTTCAAATAATTAATACTTTAGGCTTAATTATTATTTAGGCAATCAATAAATAGTTAAAATAAATTAAATAAATCATTTATGATAATATTTGATTTTCTGGAATATCATCAATATTAGACATAGCATTATACGTATTATAATTATTATAAATTCAAAATGAATTTATTATAGCTTTACTATATAATTCAGTAGAAATAAAATATTTTTAAACTTTCTTGAAAAAAATTGTTCTTAAGAATACAGTTCTTGTATTAAGATCCCAGGAAAAGAGAAAGTATTGATACGAATTGAATTGAAAAGACTAAGACACCCTGCAAATCCCGCTTTGCGACAATGACGCATTAGACCTATTTGTCAATGCGTGTAAATTCGTGAAGACGGTATTTCAATGTTGAATCTTTCTATACGTACCAACACGGTGCAAAAGTCGAAATTCAGCGTATAAACTTCAATGTGTCAGCACGCAAACGCCTTAACTGTGGTCAATGCGTCTGGATTCGCGAGAGTAAAATACACACTTGAATTCGCCCCAATGCGTCACGGCGAGTTTCAGAAAGTGTTGATTCATACAATTTAATCCGTAACAAGAAAACCAATGTGCGAGGCATATAGAATTTTTTATAAATGTTTAGTAAATTGTCTCTTAGCTCAGTGGCGGGTACTCTAAACTGATACACAAGGGATCGCTGTTTGAAGGCTCGACGCATGCACTTTTTATTAATTTTGTTTCTCTAATTGACCTTGACCACGCATTAATATGAATTCACACGCATTCAACTCGCGCTGTTTTAGTTCATCTGAATGCGTTTCAATGCGTTTAAACGAATCAGAAAACGGGTTTCACGCGCATTACAAAAATTTTAATTCGCCCCAATACATATTAGTTCTTTTTTTGCTGGGATTTCGATCACCTTTAACAATTATTCTTTACTATATGAAATATGTAATAGTGTAAATTAATTATTGCTTGAGCTTTTGTGCAATCCTGCAATGTAATTTTCTAAATCTTTTATCAAAAAATTCGTAAAGAACCTGTAGATAGCACCAAGACTGGGCCTAGATAGCAGGAATGTTTGAATCAAACATGTAGCAAAACTAGACAGCGCCAGTGTAACGCCGGGCTAGTATTGCGTGAGTAGACAGGATTGAGAAAAACTGTACTGGCTTTAGCATGATTAAAGACTGCTAAATTAGTGTCACTTTTTTGGTATTCTGCACAAATAGACTATTCTCTAGATTTTTACATTCTCATTGTAATGAGAAGGTATTGGTTTTATGTAAAATTTGACTTGGTCGGTTTTCATCAAATCTCCACGTTTTGAGACCCCCTGAGCTAGAAAAAAAGGTTTTTATCAAGGTGTCTGTCTGTAGTCTGTCTGTCTGTCTGTAGGCACGATAACTTTCGAAAAAAACATCAGATTGGGTTGTGCTTTGGCACACTTCTTTAGGGCCTTAAAAGAAAGAACAAGTTCGTTAACCAGCTAATTTTGATCAAAATTCAAAAAGTGAGCGCATTTTGAAAATTTTTGAGACCATTTTTTTCAAAATTCAAAAATTCTATGTACGGTTATTCATAGTACTCCAAAACTCAAACAATTTATCTATATGACTTTTTCGGATAAAAAAAAAATTACCGGAGTTATAGCATTTTCAAAATTAAAAAAAAACAAACGTAAATGAGCATTTTATGCCGAAAAACGCACGATATGAAAAAAAGTCAAGAGGAGAAAAATTGTTCTTTTTGAACACCCTACAATATTTTCGTAACAACTTTTTGAATTTTTTGAAAAATCAAAAATCCAAATTTTGATCACACAAAAAAATAATGAAAAATCAATAATTTCATTTTGCTGTCAAACTATGCAAAATACGACCAAAGATGAATGGAATAAAATTATGCACCCAAAAACATCTCCAAATTTGTTATTATTCACTTTTTGATATGATGCGTAGTTTTTGTTTTATTCGTAAAAGACAGCATTGGAAATAGTACAATTAAATTTTTAGACGAATAACACAAGCTACGAGAAAAATCACAGAGACAAAATTTGTTCATCCAAAGAAGAGGTACAAATTTGTTATACATCATGTTCTGATAGGATGCGTAGTTTTTGTTTTATTCGTGACTTTTTCATTTCTTTCATACGGTGCACAGAACCGAGCGTGGAAGGCAAGGTTCAAATTATTTGCAATTCACATATCGAGCGCGAAGCGCGAGTGTCTGGATGAGAATGTGTTCCTTAAGGTCGATAGAACCTTGAGTAAATAAATTTCCATTTCATTCTAAAATAAAAACAAATATAACAATCACTCCACATGTAGAGGTTTTGATAATTTTATAATATTTGCAAATGAGCTTTTTTTTCCATCAAAGTCGAACACGAAGTTCAAAAATCTAGAGAAACCGAGCGTAAAGCGCGATGTAAATACGTCCGAGCGCGTAGCGCGAGGTGTATACATAATCGAGCGCGAAGCGCGAGATCCAACAATCGCGCGCCCTAGGCGCGCTCAAACTTGCGAGCGAAGCGAGCCGCGCGCGAAGCCATTTCCCTTTCGGGGTAGGCGTGACATTACCCGATTCGGGTAGTGTTTCTAGGTGGATTATTTATGACTAGTACTACTAGTGTGGGCTCACCGCACCCACGATTAATTTGGTATTTATTTATCTTGAAGATTACCAAAAATATGGATGAATTGTGTTTTTCGTTACATTTTCTGAGGGGAAAACGAACCGAATTTTCTTGACAGGAGTATATAGTAACTGAAAATACCTGATAATCATGCAGTTTCTAATTAAATATGAACAGTAAAAAAATAGAACTTAACTAAAATTATAGACATCAAGCATTCTTGAAAGGGAGATAGTGCACATGAAATATGACAGTTTTGAATGTTCTGCTGAACATCCGACGTTTTCAACGGCGCATGTACCGAGAAAGCGCGGTACTATTCAAAATTATATAATATACTCTTGCAATATTACGTTAATATAATATATTTTTAGTAAGTTAGGTATTTCTGTCATTCAATTTAATTTATTTCCAAAAAGAATACAAAGTGTTTGTTAATATTTATCTGTATAATTATTCATAATACTTCTTCATTTCAAATAGGACCGCGCTTTTCGGCACATGCGCAGTTGAATATGTGAATATCCATCTATCGGATATAAACGAACTAAAAAGTTTGGGTGCATAAGCGGTGTTCTTGCATTTTCAGAAGTCATTGGTTTTCATTCGCTCTTATAAATGCTTTCTAAGAATTCAAGGATACCGTTATTGCAAACAAACGTCTAAATTATATGTTTTTTCGCTACATAGAAGTTAGAGTGGTTAGAAAAAAGTTTATTTGATTTAAGAGACCACGCTGCACGTATTGTTAATTAAACCTAAAAAAAGGAGTGATTTAGTGTAGAATAGGGTACTTTTTGACAAATAATGGTTTTCTATAGGAAACTTCGCTATATGAAAAATTTTCTATGGGTAATGAATGAAATCACATATTCTACTCGAAATTCTGGGAATATTTGCATTACAAACTGTAAGCAGCGCGAGAATTAATTATAAGAGTTTCGTACGGTACGCTGGAAACCCTTTGTAATGAAGATCGGATGTCTCACAGTAGGATACCTATCAATCTAGAATTTACTGTTCAAAAACCTCTACAGCTTTCAATTTTCATCCGATTTGCAATTTTTTAAATAAAAATTTAAGGGAATTAAATTTACAATAGATTTATCGAAGTCTATTTGAAAAATTTTTGCACGTGAAGTTAACAAAAAATCGTATTTTTGAGGAAAATATTTTTTCCCCTTGTACCAGTGATTTGGATATAGGACCAATAGGAAATTACAGACTTGGGCCGATGCTTACAACTGGCGCTGTAGCGCGCCAAGAGCAATGTTCCAACACTTGGCTAGCCGATTCTGGTGTAGTACGGATATTGACACTGGATCTGCACTGTGCCTAATCCAAATTCCAATATCGGCCGACCAGTATCGACCCAGTACGGATTGTGTGCAGTATTACACAAAAGTCAGCCCTGGTTCTACGGGCTAATGCCAACTTCAAGCCCAATGGTGACACGACAATGGCACAGTCTAGGGCACAGAACTGATTGTAACAAATAGTGAACCACTGTCTCGCGGATATACGCTGGATCTTGGCAGGGTACTGGCACAGTAATGGCGTAGTACAGTCTACATAAAACGGCAAACCATTGTCTCACGATCTCTTGCCGGACCCGGATGGAATAATGGCATGTTACTGGTGTCGTACAAATTTTAACAAATGGTGAACAGTTGTCCCAAGGGTTTTCGCTGGATCTCGGCAGAGTACTGGCATGGTACTGGCGTATAACAGACCATAAGAAACGGCATGAATAATGAATTGCGGACGTCACTGTTCAGTCCGTAAAAAGTAGAGATTCAGCCCCGCTTCATAGGCATCGAAAAGGACTGAAATCATGCATGTGTCATAAAAAATAATCAAACTAACACCAATTGTTGAAGAATATGTGTTATTTCAAATGTGTGGAACGTTTTTCCTTCAATATACCCCTCAGGGATTTAGACAGATACATTTTTTTTTATATTTTACAGCAAAAAAAATGTTGATATGAACTTTTTTGCCATTTAGAATGTTTACGCCTTCAAAATGAAAATGCCGTTTATTTTCTTCTCTAAGAATTAAAATATGTATTAATATTGAACACCGAAAAAACGATATTCTAATATTAAGAGTGTCATATTCTTACACGCATATTCTTAGTAATATTCTTAATGAAGTAAGCGAAATTCTCAATTTAAGAGTATCTTCTAACCAAAGGACGGAATGCGCCTTGATCTGTCCAAACGTTTCTTTTGTTTTGTGCAACGTGCTTTTCGATCAGTTTTTCGAATTCGTAATAAGTAAGAAGCTCCAAGAAATGTAACCAATTCTGAGGATAAATCGCGTGTGCACATCCATCTGCTTCTCTTTACAGAAAAAGTTAGTGTGAGAAAGGTCTGATTTGACAGTGAGGTTGAATACCGTTGTGCCACACCGAGACATAACCTCTCTACATTATTTATTCGTTGGCGTGTGACATCAAACTTTTCTCACCTTAACGTTCTTTGCGAAGAGATAGAGTTAAAGTTAGAGATGTGCACATGCGATTTATCCTCAGAATTGGTTGCATTTCTTCGAGCTCGTCACTTATTATACAGTTACAGCGACAGATTTCGGATGCAACTATATTCTTAAACTTAGTTGGGAATTCTTACAATTAGACAAGCATACATATTCTTAAGGTAAGAGGGCCTCCATCGTACATTAAGAATATATTCTTGGCGCCTATTTAGGTTGCAAATATTCTTAAACTTAGTGGAAAATTATTAAAATTAGAATATCGTTTTTTCGGTGAAGAGCCTCATCATGTCTGAAAGCAAAGCTGGAAATCACGAAGGCCGCTATAGCAGTGGCAATACTGGTAGCCATACTGTGCTAATACTTACTTCCAGTACTTCACTATTACCTATACCCACGACTGCCCAGTACTAAATCACAGTACTGATAGTCATTACTGCGCCAATACTGATGCACAGTGCAATATTTTAGTACAGGCTCGAAGCTGACAATCAGTACTAAATAGCGTTATCATCCCAAGACTACGCCACATCGACGCCAGTATTGGCTACCAGCACCATGCCAATGTTGTCGAACTCTGCCCAGTACTGACCAATGCTGCGCCAGTTGTAAATTTCCCCAGTGGAGTCTACGCTGCCGGCGCCCACGCCGCCAAGATTGCTTGTTGTCGGCTGTTTCTCGCGAACAGCAAAATATTAAATGAAATCGAATTACGTATACAGTCATGCAAATACCTGAAAATATACTTTTCAAGGTCAAAACTGATAAAAGTCATGTTTTCAAAAACAAAAATAATCTGTTAGCCTTGTTTTCATGAAAATGTGGTAAGCGTAGACTAAATATTTTCAGTTTGAATAGAAATTTCGGTTAACATAACCGATTATCCATTTAAATTATGAAAATTGCTCATAATAAGAATGAAAAATTATCGATTTTTTTATTTGATTGAATAGTTTTTGAAAAATAAAAAATATCAAGAAACGCTCTGTCCCATGTGTCTAGTATTATTGATCGACCCTCGGTATCGGTAATCTTGCTAGTTGACGTCACTGCCTAAAATACTTAAAATTGATTTTGAATCACGCGTGGTAAATAATCGATATTCCATTTTCATTACAAGAATTGTATATAATATATATAAGACATTATTTCTGTGACCATTCACAGGGGTGCCCCCCACGAGACGTTGGAAAGTGGTAGGGGTTCGACCAACATTATTTCTGTGATCAGTCACAGGGGTGCCTTCCCGCCTCCATGGGTCATTAATAACAATTCTTGAGTCGCAAATTGATGATAAAGTGTGATATATACATAGAACGTTCCATCCAAAGCATGAAAAGCCAAAAACTAACAAAATAACTCTCAAATTACATGGTCTCACTCTAAAATTCGTAACAGTCCCTTCCGTATGCTTTAAATATGCTTTTTACCTGTATCGATAGATAGTGTTTTCACTTCGCAAAAAAGCGCAATTTTTTCTAGTTTTAACATTGAAAATTATATATGCAGGTATTTTCATGTCCATGTTCGTAATCAACGCATCGAAATGGAGGCTTTAAAAAATGTTGTAAACATAACATTTTTCTTTTTAAAAACGTGGTTTTTGAAAGTTTTGACCTTCAATTTTTTTTGTACTTTTCATGACCACATTCGTAATCAGTGCATAAAAATACATCGCTACACGCTTTTCGGAACTTCAAACCTAGAAGAAAAAAAAACCGGCAATCAAAAACCTTGCCGGCGCCAGCAGGCTAGCCACTGCGTTGGATATAATCCATATCGTCTTGAAGTAATGGAGGAACACTTCTGAAACATAAACAATTTGAAATATTTGACTCATCTGTTATAAACTATTTAAGTCAATTAATATACCAGTTAGGTGTTTGACAATGAAACCCATTTTTTGCCCTCTGGAAGTACGATAAATTGGCAGAGGGGTATATCGGTAATGTGTAAACACTAATTAATAGTTAATAATTATTATAGTCATAAGACATTTCTTATAACAATAGCTATTTACTTGACAAGTATGGAAAGTAGGCAATTCCCGATGAGTGTGAATTTGGCGTCACGAGCCGAAGGCGAGTGATGGCATCACACGAATCGGGGATTACCTGCTTCTCAGATGTCAAGTACAATACTTTTCACAGCGAGTCTAAGGAAGAAGTTCGATTTTGGCTACTTTACAACCTCTAGAGGTGTAAAGTGAGAAGCTCAGAAATCGGCAACTTTCCAGAGTCTACGGGGGCACGGAAAATCGAACTTTCCGCAGACGTGCTTTGAAAAATATTATATTATTATATTATATAGAAATTAAATGATCAATAACGAAAATCTTGTTTATTTTCGTAAAAATGAATGGTTTTTTCTGCCTTTATGGGCGATTGCCCAAAACCGTAAGATTTTCGTCAAAGAGATTTAAAAAAAATACAATAAAATAGCGATACCTATGACCTTTTATATATTGCTTATTTGGATAACGAACATTATGTTCCCACTTTTTTACTTGCTTCCACAAGCTAATAATGTGATTTTAAAAATGTCTTAATTTGATATTACTCATGTATTTTCGAAGTAAGTAACACAGAAAACACTAAGTGTAATCTTTACACGGATTTCGGGGTAAAGATTACCTGCAACAAAAATTACCCCATGTGGGTAAACTTCACCCGCACAGCTCGGGTATTCTAATGTTATTACCTACGTTTGGAGAGTAATTCTCAATATTTACTTCGAAGGCCTTGTAAACTGGTCCCTCAAGTAAGTTCCTCGAAGACACGAGATTGCACTAATGCCCAAGGTGTAAAAAACACATCTTCTCCGGGGAAGTCTAGATTTTACAGTACTTTAGGGTCCCTGGAGTAAGTTTTTCAAAGACACAAGATTGAACAAATGCACCAGGTATAAGAGGCACATCTTCTCCAGGAAATATCCGGGGTTTCCAGAACTTTAGGGTCCCTGGAGTAATTACCTCGAATACACGAGACTTAACCAATGCCGCAGGTGTGAAAAACACATCTTCTCCAGGGAAGTTCGGGTTTTCAAGTACTTTAAGGTAATTGGGGTAAGTTCCTCGAAGACACGAGATTGAACCAATGCACCAGGTGTAAGAAACACATCTTCTCCGGGGAAATATGATTTTTTACAGTACTTTAGGGTCCCTGGAGTAAGTTCTTGAAGACACGAGATTGAACCAATGCACCAGGTGTAAAGAACACATCTTCTCCGGGGAACTCCGGGTTTTCCAGTACTTGAGGGTCCTTGAAGTAAGTTCCTCGAAGACATGAGATTGAACCAATGCACCAGGTGTAAGAAACGCATCTTCTCCGGGGATATCTGATTTTTTACAGTACTTTAGGGTCCCTGGAGTAAGTTCTTGATGACACGAGATTGTACCAATGCACCAGGTGTAAAGAACACATCTTCTCCGGGGAAGTCCGGGTTTTCCAGTACTTTAGGGTCCTTGGAGTAAGTTCCTCGAAGACACGAGATTGAACCAATGCCCCAGATGTGAAAAACACACCTTTTCCGGGGAAGTCCAGGTTTTCAAGTACTTTAGGGTCCTTGGAGTAATAAGTTCCTCGAAGACACGAGATTGAATCAATGGACCAGGTGTAAGAAAGACGTCTTCTCCGGGGAAATCTGATTTTTTACAGTACTTTAGGGTCCCTGGAGTAAGTAAACACCTGGGGTATTGGTTTAATCTCGAGTCCTCGAGATTCCCACTCCAGGCACCCGAAAGTACTGCACAAATCTGACTTCCCCGGAGAAGATGTGTTTCTCACCCCTGGTGCATTGGTTCAATCTCGTGTCTCCGAGAAACATACTCCAGGGACACAAAGTACTGTAAAACCCAGACTTCCTCGGAAAAGATGTGTTTTTTA
>CAKNXH010058481.1:43153-84375 GCA_932178445.1 Andricus quercusramuli | reverse complement strand
ACTTACTCCAGGGACCCAAAGTACTGTAAAACCCAGACTTCCTCGGAGAAGATGTGTTTTTCACACCTGGGGCATTAATTCAATCTCGTATCCTCGAGGAACCCACAGTGGGTGCAAGGGTTTGACATGGGTAGCATAGTTTTTTCGAAGAAGATGTTGTTCACATACCTGGTGCAAGGGTGTGATGTCCGGATTGTGATTTTCGCGAGCGCAGTTCATCACCGGAAGTCAAACTCAGTCCAAAACCAGTTTGTAGAAATGTTCGTAGAATATCCGTATGCAATTTCCACATGGAATTTCCGTAGAATTTTTCCACGTGGGATAATCAATCATCGGAATTCTAACCCAGAGAGAATACCTTCTACTTCCAAGGCTGTGGCGACTTTTGAGAGCTGTCACATTTATTGTCGCAAAGAGCTATATTTGCATAATTGATTGATGATTAAATTGCCTGAGAGCGCGAATAATTAAAAAAGTTATACATACTGCAAATGTAAACACTCGCCTTTTCACTTGTAAAGACTAATATGTTGGGTTATTGCAAGAAGCAATGACAGTTACTCTTAACTCACGGTAATATTCTCTGTTTACTCATCAGAGCAGGTAATAGCAGACAGATTAGTCCCACCATAGGTATTATTTATATTCTACCTACACCAGTGGGTAAAAATACGAAATTACCGGCAACAAAATTTACTCCTTGTTTTTTCTGTTAAGTCATTTGAAAGATTACACAGCCCCCAAAAAAAGTAGGAGTTTCGACGGACTAAACCTAGCCAATTTCTATGGATTTCAAATCGCTGAATTCGAATCTGTGGTCGGAATTTCGCTATCAGGTCTCGTTTTTTTCTAACCTCGAAAAACATAGTTTTCGCGACATTTTTCATAATCGAAAACATGTTATAAAGAAACGCGACTCAGTTTTGCAAATTTGAGTCCGAGGTCGGAATTATAAAATTAGCTCGTGTTTTTTTAACCTCAAAAAACTTCTTCTTTTGTTGATTTTTCGTAATGTAAAACATTACTTGCTTTTTATGCAATTATGACCGAGTGTTCAGATTCAGCTGTGACCGTCCGCGAAGAAAGGGACCTAATAGTCCAAGATCCCACTGCATTTTTTGTCAGGTGATAAGCCAGCAGGATAATAGTTACTGGAGATGAAACCTTAGACATAGACGATCAAGGAATGGCCCTCCTGCCAGCGCCAAGTCGTTCAAAGGTGCGATAAAAATGGATTCTTATCGATCGATTTTTTCAATATTCACCGGTCGTGAGCCAGCGCAATGAAATCTACACCATATTGTAGAGGGCATTAGTGCTTTCGATAAATATATTCCTGCCACCCCCCACTCGGTCAAGAACCCCCGGCACGGTGGCCTGAAGGGGGTGAATAAAGATAACTAAGTGTATATGTCGACCAGCACGATACAAAAAACGTAAATGAAAGCTCTAAGCCCTCCGTAGAGGAAAAACTTGTCCTGCCAGGGCTCAAAAGTACTGAAATTGGTGGCACGGGCATTTTTTTGCGAAATTTATTTGCTTCGGCTGCAATACCCTTCACTTGTCATGACGAAATTTTTGAAATGAAGCATTCAAAAAGTTTGCAAAAATATTAACGATTAAGAGCATCTTGAGACATGCGGTGTAATTACAATGAAGAAAAAGTATCTTAAATTTTAATAATTTCAAAGGAATGTTCCTACCAGTTCTATTGAGGTAAGTGTTAGTGTGATGTCACAGCAGGATAAACAAGTCAGACAAATAAATCGTCGAACTCTTCAGAAACTGTAAGAGAATCTATTACGATCTCTTCGTAAGAATAAAATGCGGCTGTGAGCGCACAGTAGCAGTCACATAAATGGGACTCGAAGCATTTTCCTAAATTTTATTCCGAAACAAAACTTGACATTTCTGTCCTCGGCATAAGCTATTTTTTAAAAATTAAAATAATTATTTCAATTAATTTAAAATCCTTCTAATTAATTAGTTTAATGAATTTAAAATTATGTCCCAAAATTTGTTTTCAAATAAGTTTCTCAAACATTTTTTCCAACAATTTTTTTCGAATTTTCTTTTTCAAAATATTGATAGTGTTTCACTTCGCAAAAAAACATATGTTTTTTAAAATTAAATTAATTGAATTGATTGAGAATAAAATTTAAGATACTTTTTCTTAATTATTATTACACCGTAAATCTCAACATGCTATTAATCGTTAATATTTTTGCAAACTTTTTGAATGCTTCATTTCGAAAATTTCGTCATGACAAGTGAAGGGTATTGCAGCCGAAGCAAATGAATTTCGCGAAAAAATGTCCGTGCCACCTATTTCAGTACTCTTGAGCCCTGGCAGGACAAGTTTTTCCTCTACAGAGGGCTTAGAGCTTTCATTTACGTTTTTTTATCGTGCTGGTCGACATATACACTTAGTTAACTTTAATCACCCCCTTCAGGCCACCGTGCCGGGGGTTCTTGACCAAGTGGGGGGTGGCAAGAGTATATTTTCCGAAAGCACTAATTGTCCTCTACAATATGGTGCAGATTTCATTGTGGGCCATTTCTTGATCTTCTATGTCTAAGGTTCCATCTCCAGTAACATTTATCCTGCTGGCTTATCACCTGACAAGAAATGCAGTGGGATCTTGGATTATAATGCGTCAAAGCTGAATTTTACAGGACGGGCGATCTTATACTTGTGGCTTCTTATAGTGCCGAACCGTGAACTGCGCAACTCCGCTGGCCTTGCAAGCGCCTCTCTCTCGTCCCCTTGGACCACCTTATCCGGTGTATCAGATTCCAGTAAAGCGAGATCCCGGTGTACCTATGTAATGTATTTTATTAATTTAAACTTATTTTTTAGGAAGCCTTGCGCGTTACACCAGCGACATTTTATTTATACGAAAGAAAACTCTCATTTATATGAACAAATAACTTCGCTAGTATTACAAATTAGAAAGGGGGCATGAAAGTAGATTCTGCTTTAAATCTTAAGCTTTAATTGTCTATAAAAATCAATTGTAAACTTTTTTGCCGGTGTCCAAGTAAAAAAAGTTAGCGTTACAACAACGACACGGCAACTTTGGGACAATCTTTACGATGCAACTACAATTTTTCTATACAACCTACTGCGTGATTTTGATTAATTTATATAAATTACAGAATCACTTTTGAACAAAACATGTGATTTCCAGGCTTGTTTCTTATAGAGTATAAAATCTAAGAACATTAAAATGTGTGCAAATGTAAAATGGACACTCTATTAGAATGAAATTACGCGTATATCAGAGATGGATTTACCGCCTGTATTATCAGTTTATGCATACACACTAATAATTGTTGGATATAGTTTTTGTCACAGCCAAATGAGTCTGTTAATATTAACCCTATCATGAAACGTCGATAAACAACTAGGAAATTCAATCTAAAGTTACTAATATTTGCTCATATAATTCACGGTGCATCAAGGAATTTTCCTGATTGATTCACGATCAAAAAATAACAATCGATATTGTTATAATCATATTAAATAAATAAAAACCGATGTTTGGCACTTTATCGTAGAATGTTTTTCTTCTTTGCAGCATATATGTAATTAAAATTTCATAAGAGGATGTACTCAACTGCGAGTCTTTCTTATGCAATAATAGCTAAGATTTCATAAAGAAATTAAATAAATAAAACCACATTTTTAGCATCTTTATGTGAAAAAATGTATTTCTTCACTTAATATGTACATTAAAGTATTACCAATGAATATGTCCAATTATAAATTATTATACAAAAACAACAATTTCTACTGTTATGAACAAACTGTTATAAACAAACATACACGCGTATTTTGAATTGCCGCCTGAATGATGCGCTCCGCAGGCAACACACATTGTCTGACGCCATGACCGAAGTTTCCTGCCAGCCTGCCCCATGGTCACACACGGAGAGAAAAATCAGCGTTTGAAACGACGAAAGGGCATCGTAGTCCAAAACGACGACTCATCGTCGTCTGATACGACGAATATCGTCGTTTCATCCTACGAATCGCTTCGATGTTTGAAACGACATGGAACGTCGTTTGAAACTACAAAACTCTTGCATTCGTGAATTAGGCCCCGCCATATGGGCGGGGCTTATTTTTGGTTGCAGCGCGATCATCGTTTCAAGCCACGATCCACGTCGTTTCAAACGACGAAAGTCGTGGTTTCAAACGACGGTGCGTATCGTCGCTTTGAACGACGATTTCGTCATTTCAATGTACAGTTCTCGTCGCTTTGAACGACGATCAAGACTCGTAGTTTCAAACGACGAATAAGCGTCGTTTCAAGCGCTGATTTTTCTCTCCGTGCATGTTTATAAGAGATCAAAATCTGTAACCTTTGTACTAAATATTTATTAAATTTTTGAGTGTGGATGCATATCGCGAATATAAAAATATATTATGAGTTTGTAGCAGTGAAACAGTGAGCAATTTTAAAGATTCTGACATATATTCTGGAAATTTCATATATGATTGACAGGGTATTCGTCTTACTGCAGATCATTTAGAATTATTTGGAGACCTACTTATACTGGATCAGACACATTAGTATAGTCAATTTCTAATAATATGTCAATCAAATCCACTTGAGCTGAACAAATACCCCCATAAAACCTCGCAGCGTCACTTCTTTTTCATACAATTTTATATTAAACATAAATATTAATAGTATGCGCGTATTTTGCCTGAAGATTATGATTGAGTTGCTTCAAATTAACACATATGTGACATATGTAGTAAATATATTACAAATAAAATTCCTAACGCTGCGGGGATTCGAACCTTCACCTGTATTTAAATTTAACGCATTAGAGGGCGTCCATACACCAAGTAGACAATTTTTTACTACTTCCCCCCCCCCCTTTGGGGAAAAAAGTGGACTCTCGGTGACCCCCCCCCCCCCAAACAAAGCCAAAATGAGGTGTGAATTCGCTGAAAATGAGGGTTTTCTTAAAAATGTAAGCTTCATGATACAAACTAGAAAGTCCAAACAAAAGGTAGTAAACATTTTTTTTAATTTTCATTTTTTTTCTGAAAACAAATCCGCAGATTCAAGAGAACACGAGTCCACGTTAGGATGGTCTAAAAATGCATTAAAATTTTTTTCTCTTGTGTATTTATTATACTCTCTCCCTTTTATAGGTTCGAGAGTCTTCAAAAAACCATTAGAAAGCTTCTCCTTAGAAACATATTAACCTAGCTTAACCTACTGCCGAAACGGAAGCCCTACCTCTGCACTACTTCAACCTCTTTCGTATGTTACAGTCACAAAAAACTCCCTTTACCCTAACTGTCATCTTGTCCAATTACACCTTCCAAAAATCAGCATATTGTCTCTACCTTCTTTCATTTTCTTCGCTCTCTTCTCTTTAATTCTCACTTCTAGCAGTGACAAACAACTCCCTCCTCCTAATCGGTCAAAAAAACAAACATTTTTCCTTCCTTACCGCTTTTCAATTCCAGATGTACATCTCATCCTATCCCTCACTTCGATTCACTCTCATTCCACACATACTTTCACAATAACCACCAACCACCTTGCTCTGCTTTTCACTTAAACTTTATCACCATTCTCTGCTTCTTCCTTCTCTTCTTTTCCTAGTGATTCTCTTCTTACTCCTCTAGCCGAATCACCTCCATTCAGTCTTCCTTCTAGTTCTATTTCCATATTTGCCATTAACCTAGGAGGAAACGGAAACACTCCTTCAAACTTCCTTCATATACATGGTGCCCCAGCACTTCCCCTTCTCACTACAACTCATCCACTCATAACTTTTCAATTCTTCCACTTCTGCCCTCACGATCTTCTTCTCCTCCCCCACCTTACTCCGTTGCGCTGGTTCTCTTCTCTTCCTGTTCTCTCTCTGTCTTCTTCTCCATCGTGCCCATCACTATCATTTAGCCTTCCTGCTCGCTGCACTGCCAAATCATCTCCCCCACTCTCGCCTTCATGAATCTCAGGTCTACTTCCACTCCCTCGTTTTCTATCCTTTTCTTCTCTCTTCTTAGCCAATCTTGTATTTCCTCCTGCCTCTCTGTCAAATCCTCTTCCATCCACACTGTTTCCACACTGATCCTTTCAACTTTCTTTTAGCGTTCAGCAGATCCCTCTTGTTCTCCCACGTTCCTAATTGAAGCCGTATTCCACCGTTTATCTTCTTCGAGTTCTCTGCTTTCGGCACGATTTTTGTATGTGCGCCGTGCGGCCAAGAGTCCCACCACGTTCGTCAGATCGTTGTCCTCCTTCGAAAATCCTAGAAAGTTCTATCCTCTTCTCTAGTTTGGCATCCCACGTCTCTTACTTCTCTTTCTTCCTTCTTGCTCTCCATTTCTCTCTCAAGTTTCTCCAACTTAGACACCAAATTGTTGAGCGTTTCCTAGAAACTCCTCCTGCCTATCTCCCTCTCCCTTCTCATTATTGCTCTCTCTATCTCCCATTCCATTTTCAGGTCCTCTATAAATTTGTCCTGCCTTGCTTCCAATCTTCCCACTGCTTTCTTCCACACTTTCACTGTCACATCCTCCGTTTCCCTCACTTTCTTCGCTTCGCCAACCATTTCAGTTTGTCCGTCCGTGGGCTAGCACTTCTTCTACAATTCACACTTTTTCTCACACCGTCTGACACTCACTCAGCCCAGCTGATCTTCCAAACCCTTTCACCTTGTTCTCGTCACTACTCGAGTCAGACTCGTAACTCCAGCTTCCCACACTCTACACTGGACTTACAAGAAATTTATCGAGAGGAACTGCTTGCAGAAAGGAGCAGACAAAATCTGCTTCTCCCTGTAATTATTCTGTCAATAAAATGGGATGGAGATTTACAGTAAAAAGACCTAGAAGAAATTCCTCGAGAATAAATCCTCGCAGAAAGTTTTAGGTAAAGTCTGCTTCTTCCTGTAATTATTTTGTAAATAAGGTGTAAAGGAGACTTGCGGTAAAAAGAATGAGAAGAAATTCATCGAGAAGCGCTGTTGGTACTACCATTTTTTAAAGTGGCAGTTGATTAAGTTATTTTGGAGAGGATAAATAATGCAATAAATAGCATAGTCATAAAGTTACATACTGTAAAAACTATGATTCTATTTTATTTGAACCTCACAGAAAACATTTGAAACAGAAGAAATTTGAGTCTCATTTCGGTCCTGTTTCGATGCAAAACAGTGGCACTAAAACGTCATTTAGTGGCATCAAAATAAAGTGAGATTAGAATAGAGCCACTCGAGACTATATTTTTGGAGGACTGTTTCAATACCTAAAACTAGCCTTGAAATTATACTTTTTTTTACAGTGTATGATTTATTTCAACATAAAAAGTTCCTAATCATTAACGATGATTTTCACCAAGGTAGACTTTCACGTACATTTTTGGTAAAATGGGAGAGGAATGCACAAAAATGCAGATAACTCATTCCAGCAGGACAATGCAGAGGTTCTCTGCAGCTTCTTTAATTTTTTCCAATTGCAATAGTGAAGCCGAGACAATGGCAGATAGCCAGTACAAACATTTTCAGAACAATGAAGAGAATTGTCTGCCGCAAAGTAATGCAGAGTTTCTATGCATTTTTGCTGAAGCGTTTCAATTTAAGCAGTAAAGCAGAGACTTTTGCAGAGTATTTGCGAATATTCTTTGCAGATAATTCGCTGGGAAGTGCATGCAAATGCAGACCATTTTTTGAAGAAGAGTAATGCAGAGTTCTTCTGCATTTATGCTAAAGTGCAGGAGAAGTTTGCAAAGTACTAGCCGAGCTATTGCAGGGATATTATAAAGAACCCGCAAATTCCTAGCATTAATCTAAGAGAAGATAGTTATAAACCATGATAAATTGTTTAAACAATTATGTTTGTTAACTTCCATTTGTTATAATTTCACTATGTAAAAAGGGGACAAAAAGATAAAAAATGTAGAAAAAGCAACGAATATCAAGCATTAGGATAGGGGAAAAAATTAAAAACATCATGAAAAATAATAAAAAATTGTTCAAACAATTATGTTTGTTGACTCAAATGAATTATTATCAAGCTCACTATAATTCAAAAGCGAACCAAAAGTGGAAATTTTTAGAAAAAAACTGATACTTTTTATCATTATTCTAAGAGCATATAATAAATAATACAATCATAAATTGTTTAAACAATTATTTATGTTAAAGTTGATTGATGATCGCCTCGCTCTGACTAAAAAGTTTAATCTTAGTTGGAAAACTCCGAAAACCCCGTAAATTGTGCGCGTAGGTTTCATGCCAATCGCGTTAATTTTACTCTTATCCTTTTCTTGAAAGATCCATGTCTCGCTACCGTATAGCACAGTCGGTACAAATATAGAATTATGTATTGCCATTTTAGCTTTTTTTGATATATTTTTACTTCTGAGAATGGACCCTGCTCTACCGATAACCTTCTGACCCTCGTTTATGCGACAATCTAACTCCCCATCTATCTTCCCGCCACTAGTGAATAGGCTACCTAGATATATGTATTTATCAACTTGTTCTAATCTCTCATCATTTGGCACAATATTGCACATTGTTTTCTCTCTTTTCCCTTCAAACACCATGACCTCTGTTTTATTTACGTGCTTAAATTTATTTATTTACGTTTTATTTACATGCCCTCACTGTCTCGAGATCTACACCTTCGTCGAAAAGGACCATTCTTAGACACTTGTCCATAAATATGATAAATAGCCATGAGGTCATAACGCAACCTTGTTTAACGCCTTGCATGATATCGAACCAGTCACTCAGTTTCCCGTTAACCCTCACAATGGCTTTGTTACATGTATATATTATTTTTATTGCTTGTAGAAGCATTCCATCGACTCCGTACTCTTTGAGGACTTCCCAAAGTTTACTTCTATTCATCTTGTCAAATGCTTTTTCTAGGTCAATAACCGCACAAAAAACTTTCTTTCCTACTTTCAAACTTTTTCCTGTGATCTGTCTTAAGCTAAATATTTGATCCGTACATGATCTTCCTGGCATAAATCCACTTTGGACTTCCCTTATCTTTTCTTCTGTTATTTTCATTACTCTGCGGATAAGTTTTTTTGAGTATATTTTACTTACGTACTTAATAAGCTGATACCTCTGTAATTACTGTAGTTGCTTTTATCTCCCTTTCTTTTGTATATTGGTACGATAATCGCTTTTCTCCAATCGTCTGGGACTTCTCTCGTCTCGATACATAAATTGATCATTTCGCACAATCTGTTAGGTATGTGCCCGCCACCGTATTCAAGCATTTCAGAGCTAATACTGTCTATACCAGCAGCCTTACCGTTTTTCAAGTTCTTAATTATATCTCTGACCTCAGTGACACAGACTTTTTCAATTGGGTTTTCTAATGCATTATGTTCTATGTCGCAGTTTTCTTGTCCTATATCTTCACCACCTAATAGTTCTTTGAAAGAGTATTTTAAAGCGTCTACTATCCCGTATATATCATATAGCATTTCACCTTTGCTGTTTCTCATGCTGACAAACTCTGTATTTTTACTTCCCTACATCTTTTTAAATATTAGTTTCTTGCTTCCTGCAAAGTCGTTTTGTATTTTCTTCTCTTCTTCTGTTCTCATTTTATGTTTGCTCTCCTTGACTAGTCTTTTACCATTCCTATTTTCGTGTGTGTACTCATTTTTGAGCCTATTTCTCTCCTCATCGCTAAGACCTGTGGTGTTCAATGTTCTCTTGTACGCTTCTTTCTTTTCTTGTCAGGCTGTCTTAATTTCATCATTCCACCATGCATCACCAGACTTTCTTCCTACAAGCGCCATATCACACACTTTAGTCGTAGTTTTAACAATGATATCCCGTGGTATAGTCCATACGCCTTCTATATCTATATCTATATCTATATATATCTATATATATATATCTATATCTGATATTTTATTTTCCGAAATGGAGAAATTCGACCATTCGGTAAGACGTAATATGTTGAAAAAAAAAATTTACTACACTAATCCACGTGGAATTTTGCCATACCCCCGCTCCCCAAAACTGTCCACGTGGTATATGGATGGTCCATTATCAGTCAAGATTCCTAAACATTACTCTCACATACGCAATTGGAATTACGTGGAAAAACTTGTCAATAAGGTCAAGCTCAACAAAACCGATAATCGATCAACCAAGTCGATAAAACCAAAAATATTTATTTCACTTTATTTCGAGCTTTATTTAAATATTGAATTAATAAATAATTTGCATATAATTAAACTAAGTTTCCATTGAGTATCCAGTGGGTACAAACGTTAAAGAACGTTATTAGAAATGCTCAAAAACGTCCTAAGTCAGTCTGAATAACGTTCCTTGAAAATAAAATGTTCCAGAGAAGTTTCAAGAACGTATTTGAAACAGAAAAATATCAGAGTTATAGCAATTTGAAAAATTGAAAGAAAACATAAATGTATATTTTAAGCCAAACAACGCACGATATGAAAAACAGTCAAAAGAAGAAAAGCGTTGCTTTTTGAAAGCTCTCCAAGATTATCTTAACAACTTTTTGAATTCTCTTGAAACATAGAACACTTACATGTTGATCGAACAAAAAGTAATAGAAAATTAAAAATTTTATTTTGCGCTCAAACTATGCAATTCTTTTTCTGCATGAACTTACGCAAAAGCAACGCAAATGGTGGGAAACAAGTCTGTGATATATTCCACTCTGACCCAAATCTGACTTTTAAATTTGAAAGGATTTCTTGGTCAGAAGAGCATACACCAAAAATATCAAAAACTTTGAAAATTCCACCGGGACGTTTTTTTACCATGTATTTGGTACGGGGTTCTTTGCTTGGAAACACTTTAAGCTAGAATGCGTATTTTTGGTTTTAATCGTAAGAACTAACATCGAAAATAAAAGAATTAAATGTATGGAAAAACGACACAAGTTGCTATAAAATGTTTAATAACAAAATTTCCTTTTTTCAGGACGCGCACCTTTTTTTTATTATAAAAACAAGACAATGAAAATACGTCTGTTTCAATACCAAAGCATATTTTGAATTATAATATAATAATTTAAATTTATTGAAATAATGCATTTTTCAGGGCAGCTGAGGATAAAAATTAATGCAAAATAAAGAACAAATATTAAAGTAATCATGAAAAATAAAATTTCTACTCAATTTTGCAATATCTGTATAAGCAGTTCCGGACCGAGATGCAGACATAAATATAAAATAAATTTGATATGTAGAAAAGTTCGCATTTTTGACAACATCGAGTGCTAAGCTCGAGATACTTGATGAGAATGTGTTCGTTAAAGCCGAAGGAGCTTCAATAAAAGAGAATTCATAATAACTAAATTTAAGTTGTCAATTGTTTGACCTTCAATTTTAAAAGTGTCATGCAAAAATGTGGGGGATGTACAATGAATGAGCGTGTAGAGCGAGGTAAATAGATTATTGAACGCGAAGCGCGAGATGCAACAGACGCGCTCAAACTTGCGAGCCGCTTGAGTGTATATTACAAACTTTTCACACATATTATATGAAATATAACTTTCTTTGAACGTTTGCAAGTTTTGATGATGGAACTTAGACATTTTTTCTTGAACTTTGTAACTTAAAATTTGATATATATATATATATATATATATATATATATATATATATATAATATATATAGATGGTAAATTGACATACTTCAGACCAAAGAAAGTAGTTTAGCTGTTAAAAACCTTTATTCGCTGTCAACGTTTCAAAAACGGTCGTTTTCCTCATCAGGACATTAAAATTCAAGTTAAATGTCAAAGTTCGTCAAACATCTTAGTTTTCATTTAAGACTCCCCTTCCTCATCTTCATCACTATAAATATATGAAATAATATTAGCTTTAATTAATATCATTTAAATCGAAAAATATTCTTTTTTGAGGTTCGAAATTGTAATTTAAAAAATTTACCTTAAAGAGCTTCATCTTTTTCTTGAAATTTTGTTAACTTCCTTAAAAACTCCAAAAATTTTTAATTCTTCAAACTAATACTATCAAAAAATTTAATTCTCCTATTTCTCCAACATTAGCTGATTTAGTTATACAAGATTTAGAATCAAATGTAATAAAAAAATTAAATTTTTCTTTACACACATATTTTAGATACGTTGATGATACGTTCATTATTTTACCTGAAGATAAACTACTCTACGTTATAAATAAATTCAATTCTTATCATCCAAGGCTTAAATTTACACATGAAATTGAAAGTAATAATTCTATTTCTTTTTTAAATATTAAAGTTATAAAAACTGATTCAGGTAATATCATCAATGATTGGCAGGCACGGCCTGGTCGTCTGGAATTAGGGAGATTTCCTGGTGGGCCGCGAGCCTGGAGGGCCTGCGAGGGCATACCTAGGGCCGCACTTAATACAGGGCCCACCAGGACCATGGCCGGAGTGCGGAAACAATTGAATATTTTCTATGCACACGGCTCCTACCTCGATGACCTTTTTTTTCCACTCCGGAAAAGGGCCGCTTAGGTACAAAATTCCAGGGCCGCTTTGATGTCCCAGTCCCTCCCTGCTGATTGGTTTCGTAAAAATACTTATTCTGGTAGATATTTAAATTTTCTTTCAAACCATCCAATACAAAACATACAATTTCGATAGTAACAAATCTTTTCGATACAGCTTTAAAATTATCAGCTAAATCATTTCACAGTTCAAATATTGAATTTATTAAAAAAAACGTTATATTTAAATAATTACCCAACAGAATTTGTTCAAATACATGTTAACAATAAAATTAAAACAATTACAGATTCCTTATCCAACCAAAGTAATATAAATATAGATAGGAATTCAAATTTTAAACCAATAGTATCAATTTCTTATCATGGAAAGTTACCTTTTGAAATTAAAAGAATTTTAAATGATTTTAATATTACAGAAAATTTTATAATTGACTCTAAACCTGATAAATTCATAAAATTAGGAAAAGATTCATTAGATTTGCAACTCATTGATGTAGTATATAAAATACAATGTTTGAATTGTGAAAAATGTTATGTGGGTCAAACTAGTAGATTACTTGCTACAAGAATAAAAGAACATCATGATAATTTTAGACAAAATCCTAAAAAGCACAAAGTCATAGCAAAACATCAGGTTGAAACAGGACATTCGATTGATTGGGGGAATGTTATAGTTTTACATCATGAACCTGATGAATTTAAAAGATTAATAGCAGAAATGTTTTTTATAAAGAAAAACAACAATATTTGTTTGAATATAATTTCAGATCTTAATAATTATAGTCCAATATACAATGTAATTTTTGATTCTCTAATTTAAAAAATTGAATTTTTTTTTCAAAATTTTAAATAATTGATGAATGTTTCAATTAATCAGTATTAGTAATATTTGAAATTTTAAAACAATGCATTAGTTTGTTAATAATGCTTAATTGTACAACTCTTTCAATTTTAATGTAGTAATTAGATTAATATAGAAATTATAGTACGTTACGATATAAATTGATGATACGTTATTGTCAATTCTATCTTTGTTCAGATTTCTCTTCCTCTCTTTCTCAATTTTCTCGTCACAAAAATGGAGCAGAAAAGTCGTGAAGTCTCTGACTTTACAAATAAATTAAATAAATTATTAAATTGTTTGATAGTATTAATTTGAAGAATTAAATTTTTTTAGAGTTTTTTAAGGAAGTTAAAAAAATTTCAAGAAAAAAGATGAGGCTCTTTAAGGTAAATTTTTTAAATTACAATTTCTAACCTCAAAAAAGAAAATTTGTCTATTTAAATGATATTAATTAAAGCTTATATTATTTCATATAATAGATTTAATAGATTTAATAATTAATAACTAGGATGTTTGACGAACTTTGGAATTTAACTTGAATTTGTATGTCCTGATGAGGAAAACGACCGTTTTCGAAACGTTGTCAGCGAATAAAGGTTTTTAACAGCTAAACTACTTTCTTTGGTCTGAAGTATGTCAATTTACCATCTATATATATTATCTTTATAAATTTATATTACTCAGGCAAACAACATCGCTCTAACACCATCATTAATCTAACTAATAATTATAAGTATATATATAGATAGATAAACGATTATTTTTCAGCCTGCTGGCTAGTGATGAGATATCGAAAAAAAATATCGATATTTTAAATATCGATATATCGGAAACTAAATATCGAAAAAATCGATATATTAGATAAAATATCGATATTATCGATATTTTCGATATTTTTTAATTTAAGTAAATAATTAATTATAATGAGTATAAACGCATTATTATTAAAGAAAATGTATTGAAGTAACAAAATAGTTCCATATAATTTTTGTATTTTGATTCTTCTATTCCAACCTGCAACAGAAAGTAAGTTTGTAAAAAAACAAAAATGTATTTTTCTATAACCTTGTACTACAACATTTTGTTTAAACAATAAAGGACTTACAATTAATATGTGTTGCTATGTGTTGCATTGTATTTTCTTAAATTTTGCAACACAACCGTCGGAATTTGTTGCTTTGGTTTTAAATTCCATAGCTTTGGTTGATTTCTGCGAGTGTTGATTCGCCTAATTTAACAAAATAAATTAGGTTTAATAGTTGTAAGATAATAAATAGAAAGAAACTGCACCCTCGTTTGTTCGTAAACTACGTTATCAATTTTAGGCAATCCCCCCGCCCCCATCCCCGAAAAGTAATGTAATGTAATGTAGAAAATA
This sequence comes from Andricus quercusramuli, assembly GCA_932178445.1. Taxonomy (NCBI): domain Eukaryota; kingdom Metazoa; phylum Arthropoda; class Insecta; order Hymenoptera; family Cynipidae; genus Andricus; species Andricus quercusramuli. Next base: position 69,650 of record CAKNXH010058481.1, on the reverse strand, counting down.
GGGTAATAATGCAGGACAAAATTCTTTCAAATAAAATTAATGTAAATACACTACAAATTCGTAAGATTTTAAGTCAAACTATATATTTCATTTTCAACAAAATACGTGGAATTTGTAAACAAAAAAAGAGTAGTGAAATATTCAGATAAAAAATAAATTTGTCACAACAAAAAAACAAAGTTTAAGAAAAAAGTTAAATTTTCAACCATAAAGATGAATTTTCTAGCAAAAAGATCAATGTTCTACCCAAAAAAACGCAAATTTCAACGAAATTGTCGAATCTTAAAACCAAAAGAAAGAATTATATACAAAAAACTTGAATTTTCATCCCGAAAATATGACTTTTTAACAAAAAAGTTCATTTTCCACCAAAAAGTCAAATGTTCATGAAACTAGTTCAGTTTTTCACCAAATAGTTAAATTTAAATAAAAAAATATGAATTTTCAACAAAAAACTTAATTTTCAACAGAACCAGATTAATTTAGAACCAACTAGATGCCTTTTTAATGAAAAGGATGCATTTTTAATCAAAAAGGATAAATCTTCAACCAAGAAGATTAATTTTCGACCAAAAAGGACGAATTTTTATCAAAAAACATGAATTTTCAACTAAAAAGATCTAACCAAAAATGGAATATTTACATTGTTAGTTGAAAAAATTAATTAACAACCAAAAGAATGCGAATTTTTAACAAAATGCATGAATTTTCAATCAGAAAAGATCAGAAGATTATTTTTCTAAAATGGTAATATTTGAATTTTCAACTAAGGAGATGAATCTTCAACCAAAAAAATGAATTTTTAACAAAGCAGTTCAACTCTCCCCCTCCTGTTACTAAACATTAGTTTTTAGAGCCCCCCCCCCTCAAAATGGTAACGTAGTTTTTGGACCGCACCTAATAAATATGCTGAAAATAAATATAATATTAACAAACCTTCACTCTGCAACCTTCAAATAGGAACATTCTTCAACCAGGAATGGGAATACTTTTTTCTACTCAACGCATATTACCAAAAAGTGTTGTCGATTTTCCCTAAAAACAGTATTTTGTTTAAAGTTGCTCCCTTTATGTGATTAACTGAGCAAGTGTTCCCTGAGTCCTGAGACTTATATTATTTAGAAATATTCGCATTATACAGATTAAAAAGTATACGAAGATAAATAATGAATGAGAAATATGTCTACTTACGTTTTCCTGTACTCAGTTTTGGTTTGGGTTTTCACTCACTATTCAACTAAAAAGCACATTCTGTCAAGTGACATAATAGTGATGAGATATCGATATCGAAATTATGACAAAATATCGATATTGACTTTGATATATCGGTTTCTAAATATCGATATGAAATATCGATATATCGGACTCTGAATATCGATATTTTCGATATTTCGATATGGATATCCCATCACTAACTGCTGGCCTTAAAAAATTGACTTGCTTACACATCCATTTTTACGGAATTTCCTTAAAACTAACCCTTAAAAACTAACATCCATCCATTCCTTATCTCTAAGCCGCACGCTCTTATCGCTTTGCCTTCCTCACTTCGCCTCGCCTCGCTCGTATGTCCCTACTTTTTCGCATTGCCTCGCTTGCCAACCTCTGTTTTCGCAGCTAATACCTATTACTTATCTACTATTTACAATATTTACATCTTACTTATATCTACTTTCTCTCCTATTTACAATCTTGCCTTCTCCACTCCTCTTCCTCCTTCCTTCTCTTCATCTCCATCTTACCCACCACTCCCTTCACCCATGCTGCTGCCCTTTTTCACCCCTTTTCATGCAACAATGCCTCCATGCTTATCTCACTTCTTTCCACCTCCCCGCACTCCTCCAGCCAGTGCTCCACTCTTGCATCCCCCTTTCCGCACAGTTCACACATTCTCTTCTCCCGAGAGAGCCAGAACCTATTGAAACCCTCCATATACCCACACCTCATCCTCGCTATAAGTTCCTGACTTCCTTTCTCTCCTTTCACACACAAATATGGCGCTCTTGCCCTTGGCATTTTACACATAGTTCCCGTTAAATCTTGACTCTCGTATTCTCTCTTCCCCCTCTGTCTTCTCTCTCTCCATGCCATTTTGCTTAACCAATTCATAAACCTTCCTTCCTTCCTCGTGCATCCTTCTCACTTCATCCATCTGCAGTCCATTCATTCTAAAATACCGTTCCCTCTCCGCCTCCATCTTCCCACCCCCTCCCCTGTTCTCGTTCTCCCACTAACACTCTCTAACCAGCCCACTTCCCCCCTCTTCCAAAAATTTCTCCTCATATTTACACGCCCGGCTCCCTACTAGAATTCCTACACTCGTTCTCCCCGTGTCCCTCCTGACAATATAATTAGGCGTGTTCCTTGCCAACCCCAGGGTCCACTTTAAATACCTCTCCTGCCAAAGTCATCTGCGAATAACTTCTTTCCCAACCCCCACACCTGCCTCATCACCACATTTGCCCTCCTCACTCTCTCTTTTATGTGACCACCCACTCCCCCATTCCTTCGAAACACGAAGCCCAGGTACACAAACTATTTCACCTCCTGTACCTCCTTTCCCTTCTACTTCCACTCCCTTCCCTTATCCCTTCCCCCTCCTTTTCTGAACACCATAACCTTGGACTTTTCCGCATTCAGCTCTAACCCCTTTTCAACCAGGTATCTTCTCAACCTCTTCATCATCTCCTTTAAGGCCTCCTCGCTGGTTGCCAGCAACACTATGTCATCTGCATACGCTAGTGACCAAATTCTAACCCCTCCTATCCTGACTCCTTCTACCATCCCGGCCTCCAGCTTACTTTCCATATCCGCAATTAAAATCGCAAAAAGCGTTGGGCTAAGAAGACACCCTTGCCTTAGACCCCTATCCATCCAGAATCCCTCGGAAATCCCCTCCCCTCCTCTTACCTTGTCTTTGGTCTCTTCATATATCTCCCTGACCCTTTCAATTAGGCCTCTCTCTACTCCCCTATCCTCCATTGCCTCCCACAACCTCCCCCTATCCACCGATGGAAACGCGGCTTTGAGATCCACAAAAAACGCGTACACTCTCGTCCCCTTCTTCGCTAATTCTCTATCCACCACGTGCTGCAGCACGCAGATATTGTCGATAGTACTCCTACCCGCCCTAAATCCCGCCTGCGTCTCTGGCAATATTCCTTTCCCCTCGACATCCTTCCGCAGTCTCTCTGCCACCACAATCGCGTATACCTTATACGCCGTATTCATTAGCGTAATCCCTCTATAATTTTCCTGCCTATCTCTATCCCCTTTCTTATACAGTGGCACTATTAGCCCTTCTCTCCACCCTCCTGGAAATCCCTCGCCCCTCCATACTTTCTTCACTCCCTCCTTCAGCCTCTCCCTAACCTCTTGTGTACTAAACAGCCATGCTTCGGTCTCTACCCCATCCAGCCCTGCTGCTTTTGACCTTTTCAACTTCCTTATCTGCTTCTCTATCTCCTCGTCATTCAACTCCTCCATCTCTGCCTCCCCCGTTGTTCTACTTCCCCCATCTTTCTTCCTTGAATCCGAGCCCTGGAATGATTCTTTGCAAAACACTCTCCACTCCTCACTCCCTATCTTCTCGCTAACCCCCCACCCTACGCTTCCTAAACCTATTTATTATCTTCCAGACGTCCCCTTCTGTCTTGACATTTGCTAACTCCCCTTCCAGATCTTTCTCCTTTTCCTGTTCTTTCTTCTTACACACCAATCTGAACCCCTTCCTCATTTCTACGTACTCCTCCCTTCTCGCGTTACCCTCTTTCCACTTCTTGTACTTCCTCTTCACCTTCCTCTTCATCTTTTTACATTCCCTATCCCACCACGGCTTCACTATTCCTTTCTTCTTCTTTCTAAATACCTTATTTTGCACACAACCTTTCATCTTCTCTTTCAGATCCTCCCATATCACTTCCACCGACTCCCCTTCAAAGCGTACCTTTCCTAACTGCTCCTGATACTTCTCTATCGCCTCCCTCGTTCAGGTCACCCTCTCCCCTATCGCGACTTCTTCCCTGCCTTGCCTTCCGCCACCCTCACCTCTTATCCACCGACTCAATGGCTGATGGTCTGATTCCACCCTCCCCTCTACTGCGAATTTTTCCGTCTCCTCCCATCCTTGCATATTCATGACCACATAATCTATCACCGATACCCCCACCTTACTTACATATGTGTATTCTCCCTCTTCGTCCCCATTTGCCATACCATTCGCCACTGCCCACCCTCTATCCTCCATCCAGTCCCTTAGAATCTCCCCCTCCTTATTTATTACATTATCCTTCGATTTCCTCTCGAAGCTCTCCCCTTCCCTGTAAAGTCCCCCTTCGCTCCCCATTCTCGCATTAAAGTCCCCACCCAGTACCACCATACCCTCTTCTCTTTCACCCATCAGGTCTTCCACTCTTTCTTTAATTCTTTCAATCCCATCCTTGTTGTACACTGTCACAAACTTACACTTTATCTCTCCTATTTTTATTTCCCTCATTTGCACTCCCTCCCCCTCTTCCTCTCCATGAACTTTTTCCTCTAATCCATCTCTAACCCCGGTTATAATTCCCCCACTGGCCCTTCCTTTCTTCTTCACTCTGACCGCCTCCTGAAGTCTCCACCTATACCCTCTTGGTAGCTTTGGCTCTATTCTATCCCATTCCTTTCTTTCTACCCACGTCTCTACCAGTCCAACAACATCAAATTCCTGGATATACTGCCAGAACTCCTCGTCCTTCTTCTTTACCCCTGCTACGTTCCAGTACAGCACCTTCACTACTCCTCTACCCTGCGTTACCCCCACCCCCCTACTTCCTACGAAACAAATCCCCCTGCACTTCCTTCAACACATCTCTCTCCTCATCCCACACCCACATTTTAAACAATATTTAGAGGTGGCCCATCGTCTTTGAAAGTTGTCATTGCCAAAGCTGACAATTTCGGTAAGTGAAGAGTCAATCGTAAAAGTGCAAATTCAGCCCTTTTCATCGATGTGACTTTATAACAGGATTAGTTAGCGCCCCCTGAATTATTATTTTTCACTTTTCTGGAAAAGGGAAATATGACTAAAAAAATCTTGCCGAGAATGGGTATGCTTTATGAGTTTATGGTGTCAAGACCCATTGTGATCAACATTTATGGCTGAGCTGATGAGCGCTCCGCCCCGAAAATTAAACAGCTTAAGTCGTAGACCTGTCAAATTTTGAAAATTTACTCAGATTTCTTTTCATTATTGCAGGCTTGTTTATATTCTTCCTAATCTGCTTTTTGAGAAAATGTGATCTTCAACCTTCGGGGAAAATATTCTTAAAATTTCAGTATATGGTATATATTATTATAGCCGATATCAGTCTTTGAAACCAGTAGAAAACAGTGATTATGGCACCTTGCAAGCAACCGTAATTAATGCTTTTTATGAATTTTTAATTGAAAAAATGTTTTTATGTGGATTCTGAGAACCTTAAGAACGACATATTAAAAGTTAAAATTAAATAGTGGATACCCAGATAACAATCGTGCGACGCATGTAGCCCGCACGTCATGCGAGGCATGTCGTGCGTGCGAAAATTCATTAATGTTGCCAACACGTGCCTCGTTCAAGTGATGGGCACCAGAGTGCGAGCAGAATGCGTCGCATTACGCTGTCACGCAGTGTTGATATTATGCAACGCACATAGTGTAGGCACCGTGATGGCCGGGGATGACGTAAATTTACGTAAATTTGAAATGATAAAAAATTAAAAATTATCGTAATATTAAAAATATAAAAAAACTAATTATTGAACCGCCACATCATTGATGTATATCAACGACACGCGTAGTAAATACAATCGCTAAACGCTCGCTTGTCTAGTGCATAATGTGTCATTTTTGATTTTCCCTCTATTTGCAAAGAAGAAGTCATTGTTTCGTACCTGCTCCCGGAGTCTGTTATTGTGTCTAGTTTTATCCGTTTTATGAAATATGTCAAAATCTAATCCATAATTGAATTCTTGGATTTGAGGTTAATGTATATTTTTATAAGAGTTTTTGCATCGTGCTGCGTTAGCGTTATGCACACATAAAAAATTGTATGCGCTATCTAAATGCGTAATCATAACCTCATAATTTTTCGCTTGAGAATGTTGCGTAGCATTTCAATAGAAATCATATTTGTTTCATATAAAAATATTTATTTTTCCTTAGTATCGTATAATAAAAACTTATTTTCATTATTAATTCAAGTTTAGAATGGTCGGGTTGATCTTTGAGAATTTAGCTGTAGTTGATTTTTGAGCATATTTTAGATTTTTTGAGCTTTTTTCCATGTTCACAAATGTTGGTAAAATTATGAATTATGTATTACGATTCTTAAAGTTACATTACATTATTTTTAAGTCCTGCAATTAATATGAAAAAAATGAGATTTTTATCTTGATATACTAGGTGCTTACTATTTTTTTGTGAATCTTATATTTTCTGTATGGATTAATTAATATGAAAGGTACAATTTTCACTCTAAAATAGATTCATGTGTAGCACAACTTTAATAACATAATAAACGACATAAAATTCATTTACCACTTGTTATTTTATATTTAAAAAGAATTAAATGAATTATTTATTAACCCTCGCATTAAACCTGCACTTCGTGCGTGCAATCTGCCCGCACGCGTTGTGACTGCACGACGTGCGACCCATGTGTGCATCAATTGATGTCGCAGCTGAGTGATCATATGCGTGCACGATGTGCGGGATAACCCGCACTAATACCCGCATAATGCGCGCATCGTGCGTACACAATTGTTATCTGGGTAACTTCGTGGTCAAAATCTTAAATGAAAAACAGTTGAGTTCACCCATGTTAATTACGTAAGAACTTTAAAGACGACGGGCCACCTATAAATATTGTTTAAAATGTATGTACTTTGTAATGCATTTTTTTCTGAATATTTAAAATTTTATTTTAAGGTAAAACTTAGAAGTTTTTTTCTATACAAAAGTGTAGTCCTATAGCCAACATTTAAAAAGTACTGGGCAAACTATCAGCTGTTTGTACTTGTGGGCAGTTCTGAACCAGTACTGCGCCGATGGTAAACTCCATAACAGACCTGCCCAACTCGGGGAAATTCCCTCAGGGAACACATGTTCCGGGTTCCCCACTCTTTTTCCTAGAGAGCGGGAGTGGTGGCAAACGCTTGCGAGAATCTCTCCTCTGTGACGTTAACGTCTACCACGCGTATGCGTCTACCACCACTCCGCTCTCTAGGCGAAAGAGTGGTGGATGCGGAACATGTGTTCCCTAAGGGAATTTCCCCGAGTTGGGCAGGTCTGCTCCATAATACTCCAAGGAGTATTATGAGCTCATAATCGTACTCCTCACATGCGCATTCACTGTCCCCCATGTACGATTATGGCCACACCAACCTAAACTCAAATGTTGTTACATAAAGTATCGAGTGCACCAAGGAGCCAAACGTCTTTTTACCCGAGGGTGAGTTTTCCTCCTGGGTAGACAATATACTATTATTCTATTTATTCAGTAATTTTCTTAATATACGTCATAATTATGGTATTTGAGACAAATTTTGTTTTTGTTTCTAGGTGGTCTTACCTACAAGGCTTATTCTGGACATGACGGACTTGCCGAAAAGAGAAAACAGCGTCGGATACGAACGACTTTCTCGTCTGCCCAGCTGAAGGAGCTCGAGCGTGCCTTTCAAGAAACGCACTATCCCGACATTTACACTAGAGAAGAAATAGCAATGAAGATTGATTTAACAGAGGCCAGAGTACAGGTGAGTTCTCAATCACACAAGACGAGATGTGTTCCAAAAGTTCTGGACTGGCTCTATAACCTTGCTGCAGTTGGTAGTGGGTAGAGTGAGCAGACGTCCCTGTTTACGGGGACATGTCCCCTTTTTGACTTGCCTGACCATGCTTAGACCGGGGGGGGGGGGGGGAGGGAGGGCGGGTCCCTGTTTTTTTCGGTAGGTTCTAGTCACCCTAGTAGTGGGGGCTTATTGTCAAAAAAAGGATCTATAGGCGTTTAGAGTTTCGATCCAAACACCAACCCTAAATGAACACTTCAAACTCAATAGGGTCTAAGCTAAGAGGTTCCGTTTCCTAGTCCGGTAACTTTTTCGTGATACCTCCTACTTTCTGGTACCGTACTACAGATATGAATATAATATTGCACAGTGAAACTTCGAGAAGAATTGCAGAGTTCATACTATATTTATTAAAAATATTCTGCATCTTTGAAGTTCACTTTTTTTGTGGTTGCCTTCCAAGTTCCAACAATGAAAGTCAGACACCCACCTAAACTAATTTAATTGCGCGATCCCTCCCTCGTTCGCAGGGCCAGCTGCAGTCGCGACCTGATGGATTACATGGTCTTGTACACTTGACGGATTATCGTAAGCTTCTCGCGCAAGGAAGGGGACTCGGACGGAAAGAAGATACGTGGAGGGTCTTTAGTAATTCATAGGTCAGATATATATACAGCCAAGAAGGTGGTTCTGAAATTGAATCACCGATTTTTTCTCCTTTTTATGCTCCTATTTTTATTTTTGAATTTACAGCAGGCCTTCAATTCCGGAAAGTTGTTCTTGAAGCCTAAATAAGATGAAACCTATTCAAGTTTTTTGAATATTTCAGTTCCCTTCACATATATGCAATTTGAGTCAAAATAATTTTCTGAATGTTTTTGATTGATTGATTTGAACCATTTTTTTATAGAATTCGTCTTTTCCGTTCTATGCATCGTAAATATTATGAATAAGTCGAAAGGTACAAGGCTCCACCTTTAACTTGTGAACTAGGATTAGAAGTCTGTAGAACGTCAGGTTCGCGCATTTTGTTGTTTCAAAATATGGTCAATAACGGTAATTTTCTCAAGAACTTACCCCTCTATTTTCTCAAAAGTGATTAATTTTTAAAACCATAATTTTTTCTCTCGTACTCAGAGAAAAAAGTCGCTTTAAAACAATGTTTTGCATGAAAAATATTCTTTTTGTTCTCGTCTCAGCTACGCCTCGACTCCGACTAGTACTGCAACTTTCACAATCGGCCGAAAAAGTGGCACTTAGGGTTCTTGTGTCACAAATAACTATTTTTTGACAGTCAGTAATAATATCGCAATTTCGAAAAGTGTAATTTGATATTTTAACCCGAGAACCATTTCTTCACGCCCATTATACCTTAGATTGAACAAAACAATTCACATTTTCTTCACTGTGTGATATAATTCCTTCTCTATAAATGTCTTTCTATAGTATGAATGAGCTGCGCTGATTTTAAATCAGTTACAGAAACCTTTCCTAAGAGATGAAGTAGCAGGCAGGAAGGGAAGTAAAATGATGGTGTGGGGGATTATATCTAGAATGCAATTATGTTCTAACATCTAGCAGCCGGAAATGTTCCAAAAGGAGATTCTCCGACAGGTATATACATCATTAAGCTCGAGAAGTGAATTTCATTTAGATTATTACGGATTAAAACCGTCGATGTCGACTACCGATATAGAAATGGGAGGGTTCACTGCGAAAGGAGGAGGCTTCTGGGAGAGAATAACAGTAAAATTGGGAATAAGCTAGAGGGAAGAGGTGAAAAATTATCGGGAGGGTGAGAAAGGAGTTTCGGAATTTTTATAAAATAGACAATTGCATTCTGACATTTATAGCCACTGTAAAAATCCACTGCTGATTGTTATTACTTCCACTGATATATGTACTCCAGCGCTGAAAATTTGCTATCTGCAGCAATGAAGGAACATTGATTCCGCTAGTGATTATGAGCATGTACTCATTTTTCATATTTGTTCGTGTCATTTCTCTTCTTATTACGACAGCACGAATTTGTATTTTACCCTACTTCACGCTTTGGATTAAAAATTTGTTAAAGTTAATAAAATTTCAAAGCCAATATTGTTGAAGCCAATTTTTGAAAAAGGTTTTTAATTAATTTAATTGCATATTTGCTACGCACTACGCTCGCAAGTTTAAGCGCGATTGTCAGATCTCGCACTTCGCGCTCGATAATGAATATACGGAAGCTCACGCGGAAAAAACAAGTTGTCGAAACTTCACTTGACTAGTCAACCATTTTAGGATAGGCCACTTTTTTTTTAAATCTTGTATAATTTTGATTAAAGAACCGCAGACTTCATCGAAAAAGTGAAAAAAGTCATCGAATTATTGGAAGACAATCTAGGAACATCAGTTTTCGAATTTGTATTCAGCAGATTTTGACAAAGTTCTAGACAAGCATTCAATTTTTCATAAAAAGTCCTCCAGATTCCAAAAGATCTGAAATACAATAACTCTAGCACAGAAACGAATAACTGATTTATAAGTTGTCGAAGAATTCGTTGACTGTCTTCTACATATCTATATATTCACAATGTACAGTCACATTGGATGCTTGTAACGTAGTGACGCTCAGGTGAAGTGGTATATGTATCAGTCTGAATGGATTCGCGGTCACCGGCAATGAACAAATGAGCGCGGATTTAAATTTGGCTCTTCACTGGCATTTGTGCAAAATAGTCAATGTTTCAAGTTAGCCTTGGGGTCTAGTTGTTATGGATAAGTTGCGTTCGATAGGTGTAAGGTAGTTCGAATCCTGCCGCAAAATTTCTTTCGATTTTCCATAGGTTCGTGTGTATCTGTAAAAATAAATATAACTTAAGCGTGAGTCTATGTGAATAACAATATGGTAAATATAACCGCGAAATATATATTTTTTAACTTGGCTATACTGTTTTCTAAAAACTCGTTAGGAGTCATCGAAAGTTTCATTGACTGGCTTCGAAGCATTAGTGTATCAGTGTTTCAAGAACTCTATTCCTCTGGTCTTCACATTTTCATTGAAATTATTTTGTACTTTCGACAACTCATTCTACTTCTTAAACATTTATCAATCAAGGTTTGTAAGACGATTCTTCCAATTTATGAAATACGTTTAACCCTATCCTAGAGTGGTTGACTCAGTCATTCAAAATTTCAACAACTAATTTTTTCCGTGCACTTGCAAAAATTACAAAACTTACTCAGAGAAAAAGTTATCTTGAAACAAAAGCATCGTCATCTTGCCTGTTTCGTTCTGAACGACATGAATATATTTCTTCTACAAATAAAATTATTTGGTTTCAAGATTAGGTAAAGCTAAACACATAAGGACAATTTTGGCTGCAAATGGATTCCAGTTAAGCCAAATGAAAATCCTCTCAATGTTAAATTTAAAAGGAAATTTCATTTATTTCAAGACACATCCTTTTGTCCCAAGAGGGCATTTCTCTGAGTTTTACTCAAGTCTCTATGATCGTTCTCATTATTTAGAGGTGACTTTCTAGGTTTCTTAAAAAACATTAATTTCTCATGTAGACTTTTTTTTATATATCACGTTATTTGTCTAAAAACTAGAATTTTTGGTTTTACAATAGCAATTTCTGTGTTCAGAAGAAAAACCATGAGTTCTATTAGAAAAAGGTTGAAGAAGATTTTGTGAGTCTTCTCGAAAACAACCATTTCCTTGAAGAAATCTAAATGTGGGCCTGGTAAGGCAATGAACAGTATTCTGTACTTCTGATGTGGCCCTGGTCGGGTAAACTGGCAAGGGCCATATAGTGTGTAACGCTTCTGCAGATTATTAACCTATTTTGGGCAAATTTGTCAGGGCATGTCCAGTTTTTCTAAGGTATGCCCTACTTTTAAAAATTATAATAATAAAAAACAAAAACTACTTCTTTAAAGAGAAATTTTATATTATTTCGTATATTATGCAACTGAAAACACAGAGTAGATCAGAATTATTTAGTTTTTCTATCCTTTTTCTGCGTTTTAATTAAGTTATATTCCATTAAAGAAAGTGAAAAAAATTATTTGCAATATTGGAAAGAGCAGGATCATCTACTAACATATATTTTTTAATACTCAACTTCTAATCATTCAAATAAATTTACGTTTATTTACTACTGACAGAAAGATCGAATGAGAGATAGTCACATAAACGAGGGTAGGAAGGTTATCGGCAGTGTAGGAGCTATTACCAGAAGTAAAAATATTACAAATAAAGTTAAAATTGCAATATATAATTCTGTACCTATACCCACTGTGCTGTACAGATAAGAGTAAAATTAACGCGATTGGCATGGGAATCCTGCGTACTATGTGCGGTAAAAGCCTAGTGGACAGAATCAGTAATGAGAGTATCCTCAAAGAACGTGGTGTAGAGACTGTAGAGCAAAAATTGTTTGGCAAGTGTGGAATAAATTCGTTGAGATGGCTTGGGCATGTTCAGAGAAGGAAAGATGAACGACTGACGGAACAAGTACATCGCGGCAGTGGCGGCGTAGGGGGAACGGTGGAGGCGGTCCGCCCCGGGTGCCAAGCACCAAGGGGTGCCAACCCATGTTACGCCACCACTGTATCGAGGTAAATTAAATGGCAGCGTACCTAAAGGCAGATCTGGGGTGATTGCTAGAGAGATTGATCAGCGACCTGGGTCGGAGCAGTATTCTAGAACAAATGTGTTTTTTAGTTAAGCAACACGGGAAATCTAGAATAATCTAAAAATCAATACAACCCCCCCTTCCCTTATCACACCTCGTATACTAAATTCCTTGATCCCTGAAAATATAACGAGACTAGAACCGAGGAAGTCAAGTTTACTTCAAAAGGGATTCGGCCTAATGATATTATACTAATAATAATAATTAATAATAATTGTTGTCGTCGTGGTAGGGCTTGAGCTTTTCTCTCATGAATTTGACGGCTATGTTGGCCGTAGCATTGCTACTGACAGGGTTTCCCATGCCAGACAGGCAGAGAACGAAGAGGAAATGGACTAAGAGGAACACCAAAACCCACAAATGATAATGGAGAGTCTTTTAAAAATTTGAAACACTTGTCGCTACCCGAGGATCGTCGGGGCGCCCCTGGAGCCACCGCTGGGGGCCACAGCACGCGGGGCGATGGTGATGGTGAGCTGCGAGATGTTCAGGTAGATCTCACTAATCAAGCAGCTGGCCAGCAAGAACATCTGCGAAATACGGTAAACAGTGAAACATCAACTGTGTCTGCTGCGGATACTTTGGCTAGCGTTAGCTATTTGCAGCCAACCACTTCAACAGAAATACCGTGGGAGAGCATTAAGTGGGATACCACAATGAATGAGGAACTGATGCATCTCTATCATGAAAGTGCGAAGTTTGAAACCTCACGCAAAAAAGAACAAAATTTTAGAACGAAATTTGCCGCAAAGTATCCTCAAATAGAGAAAGTCGCACTAAGAGATCTTATCGCTAAGGTGAAGGATATTAGGACTAATCTACTCATCTCAGAAGATCAAACAATGGAGATTAAACAACAGGTTGATTTGGCGTGGAAAAACAACGGCAATTAACAGCAGTTAGAGGAAGCCGCGTCACACGAACAAGCAGCGGCAATTGATGTTCCTCTTCAACCTGGTGATGATCCAGCACCACCACATCCTCCGGAGGTAGATGGCCTAATAACACCAGTGCTCAACAGCTTGATGAACTTGAACTTTGATAGATGATTGATGATTGAACTTGATGTTCTTACTGTTAGACTGCTTCGGTACAAGAAAAGTAGTGCAAGAAGGCAACAAAATCGAACCTTTCAGTTAGATGAAAGAAGGTTCTATCGTGAACTGAGTGCAAAGCAAAATAACCAGCAAGACACCGAAGTCCCTCAATTTTAAGACATGAGTAACTATCGGTCAGATGTTTGGGTAAAAACTAACAGAAGCAATTTGGACACTGCGTGGTTCCAGCTAGAGAAAGAAAGAGCAAGCAATATCCCTGAAATGGAGCTGACGAACATCACAGCTTTAGATGTTCCAGCGGTTTCGAAAAAAGCATGTACCTGGAAAGCTCCAGGTCCGGAAATGGTGCACGATTTCTGGTACAAGTACTTGACCAGTGTGCATCCTGCGTTGGCACGGTGTTTTCAGAAGATCATCGAACACCCAGATCTGATGCCAGGCTTTATGCAGCAGTGTACGACGTATATATAATATACAATATATAAATGTCTTACAGCTATCATAGCAGATAAGGTATATTCTCACTGCGACGACAATCACATCCTTACAGAAGAACAAAAAGGATGTTGTAAAAACACGCGAGGCAGTAAAGATCTAGTCACCATAGACGCTGTTGCCATGACCCAAGCTCGTAAACATCAAAGAAACTTGCACATGGCATACATTGACTACAAGCAAGCGTTTCTTTCCGTACAACATGACTATTTGCTTGAAGTCTTAAAAGTATACAAAATTTACCCACGCATCATTGACTTCCTAAGTCGTGCGATGAGGCGTTGGGGTACAAGAATCAAGTATTTTGATCATGGACAAAGGATAACTAGATCAATACGCATTACGATGGGTATATTCGAAGAAGACTCCTTCAGTTCATTATGGTTCTGTTTAGCGTTGAACTCACTGAGCAGAACACTAAATAGCATGTCTCATGGGTTCCAAGTACATGATAACGAGGATGGTCATCAACTGACCCATCTTCTATACATAGATGACCTGAAGCTATACGCTAGTTCCGAAAAGAAACTGCAGCAAGTGATCGATGTCACAGAGCAGTTTTTCAATGATATCCACATGGAGTTTGGACTAGATAAATGCCGAACAGTGCATTTGACCAGAGGAGAATTAGGGACCGTAGAGATAGAGAACGATTTCGGGAATGACATCGAGGCAATGACTGAGGGCGAGTCATATAAATACCTGGGTATTCTCGAATCTAAGGGTATTCAGCATACGATAGTTAAGAAAAGCCTCACGACTGCCTTCACTACAAGACTCAGATTGGTTCTGAAGAGTTCTCTTAACTCGGCAAACAAGATCAGGGCAATCAACACCTATGCCATCCCTGTCCTCACGTACTCCTTTGGGCTCATCAAATGGTCGAACACCGACCACGAACGATTAAACAGAATCATCCGCGTAGAAATGACGAAACACCGAATGCACGACAGTAATTCGGCAATTGAAAGAATAGTTCTACCACGAAATAGAGGGGGTAGGGGCATTGTAGATGTCAGGAAACTGTGTGAGTCACAAGTTATACAGTTGCGAGACTATTTTAACAGCAAACGAGATGTTACGCTTTACAACACGATCTGTACAGCGGATCTTGACTACACGACCTTGAATTTGTCCTCAGAGGAGGCCTTGAATATCAGGGCAGAAACCATAGTGGAATTAGAAACGCAATGGAAACAGAAAGCCATCCTCGGCGAATACCCTAAAACGTTAGATCAATATGAAGTGGATAGTGAAGCATTCAATATTTGGCTGAGAAAGGGCGTCCTGTATCCAGAAACGGAAGGATTCGTCATTGCGATTTAGGACCGGGTTGTCAGCCCCAGAAATTATCGCAAACACGTGTTACATTAAGATGTGGTTGACCGGTGCCGATTATGTGGAGATACCAACGAATCCATCGAGCACATTATTGATGGTTGTCGCGTAATGGCTCAAAGAGATATACGCACAGGCATAATGATGTGGCGGGCATTATACATCAACAACTTGCCGTAAACCTAGGACTCTTAACAGAATGGATGCCTTCCCATAGATACATTCCAATGCCCGTTTTAGAAAACGAAGATTACATCTTATATTGGGATGTTACTATCCAGACTGATCATTACATCCGAGCCAATCGACCCGACATCGTGATGCTAGAAAAAAAGGGGAGAAGAGTCTACATCATCGACATTGCTTGCCCACTAAACCGAAATTTGCAGGCAACCTATACAACCAAGATTCATAAGTATAGCGAGCTAAGGCAGGAAGTGAAGACAATATGGAGGAATGTGAAACATGCATCTATTCATCCTATTGTGGTTTCGGCTACAGACAATGTGCACGCAAGATGCACTGAACATCCTGAACATTTAGGATTCAGTAGGGTACTGGCAGCAGCTCAGAAGGCAGTTTTATTGAACACCTGTCGCATTGTGAGAAATTCTCTAGACAACCAGGAAGCAAGTGACTAAAACCCTGTGAAGTAGCAGATGGTAGCTCGAAAAAAGCATCCAGAGGCGACTGTTGTCACCTCCAACGATTGTGGCCGCTGTGTATGGATAACAGCAGTGAAATACGGACTCGAAACTACACTGTGCTCCTAATTTTGACCTACAAAATCAGCGTACAACAGTTCAGACATCGTATTATATTGACTTCTAACATCCTTATCTCATCAGTCACTTGTCTTAGTCCGTGGCTATGATGAAAAACCGGGTTCACCCGAGAACAAGATTAAGAAAAAAATAATAAATAACCTGTTGCAATGGCTCCGGACAAACGCGAGAACATCGTTTTAAATGGTGGGACCAACTCAGGAGGGACATCCTCACCTAATGGAAAAGAAGCTCACCGGCGCGAAGAAGATTTATGCAGAGGTCACATGAACCTTGGGTCAATATGCACCCGGAATATGCTCATAAAACTCTCTCTGATTTGCTCGCCGAAGATGTTAATCTCTGGAATCTGAATTGTGCAGTTTATGAGATGGCGGTGTCCCTGCTTAGCGACAATAGAAGTAACGATACTTCAGTACTCCTGAGTATGTCTCGCGAGCATATTGCACAGCTTCAGTTTAAAATTAAAATAGCGAGACGGTATGCATCAAATGTTCAGTGCGTGATTACCTACATGACATCAAATAGAAAATTCACTCCAAAAGTTAGGGCACTTGCTCGAAACTCAAGGAGAGCAAATCACACACTTAATAAGTGTGTATAAACTGTTGACTATAAAGCAGTACTGAACGCAAAAAATAAGAGCTCTTTCAACAGCCAAAGAGCACTTTGAACGGCGGGTAAAGTGAGTTCAGCAAAATTCCAGCTTTTCTACTTATTATCCTTACCGTCTGTTCAATAAAACGTCATGTGTCATTAAAAATCCGCCTAGTCGAGAAGAGATTCAAGTTTTCTGAGAGCAAGTATATGGAGATACTTATCAGCTAAACGAAAACGCTTCAGATATATCACTCTTTCGTAAATTTTGCCAACGGCAGATGTTACAAGGTCCAGATGAAGAATGCCCACTCATTACTGCTGAAGAAGTAAAGAAAGTTATCGCTAGAACTAAAAACTTTTCAGTGCTAGGGCCAGATGAAATCAACAAATTTTGGAGGAAGAAGTTCACTTCTACGCACCAACATCTAGCTCGTATATTTACTGCTTTCTTAAACGGAAAACAACCCAGCCCGCAGTGGCTACTGGAAGGAAGGTATCGCCAAATTCTCAGAAAAATGTGGTCTTCCGAATTATCTGGGATGAATAAGATCCAGGCGACTAATATGCTGGCCGTTCCTATACTGCTCTACATATTTGGTGCAGTAAAATGGAACGTCAATGAGTTGAAGCAAATTGACCGAAGCACACGCAAGATGATGACAATCCATCGAAGTCACCATTCTAGATCCTCCGTACCTCGAATGTACCTCCGTCGAGATAAAGGGGGTAGAGGCTTGCTAAGCTTGGAGTGTCTTCATCGAAGAACGGTTCTGACTACAGTCGTACATCAACATGAGGTCGTCAATGCTGCGGCGTTTCTATACCGTGCCGCAGAAAGGGCCGCAGAGGGGCTTGATCTCCCATTTGATTCTAGCGACACTACATCTGGTCTAGCATCACTAACACCTTTGATGCTGAAAAATCGTGTACAGGAAGCAGAAAATTCTCTTCTACTAAGAGAATATGCTGACAAGCCCCTTCATGGTAAATTCTACAGCATCATACGTAGAGAAGAGCTCTCGATGGATCTATCCAACATGTTTCTCAAGTCTGCTGAATTGAGATCGGAGACTGAGGGATTTCTTTTTGCCTGTCAAGACGGCGTTATGGACACCTTAGTTTACCGCGAGCGCATAATACATATACCTGTAGGCAATACCAAGCGCCGAGCGTGCAAGCAAGAGCCAGACACACTTAGACAGGTTCTCAGTGGATGCTGGAAGTATGCATGCTACGGGTACATACAAAGACACAATGCGGCTCTAAAAGTATTAAATTACTATCTTCGGCACTTTTATGGTGTACGTATGTACATTTAAGTGCTTCAGAGTCTGATATTGTCCTGCAAGATCTGAAGACGGAGATCATTTACGTGATTGAATTCTCGGCATCAGCCGATGGTAATATCACGGCAACGAAGGAAGAAAAACGGGCGAAATATCGAGCACTTCTTTTCGAGCAGAGCAGACTGTACCAAGGCTATAAAGTCCATTTTTTAGTTCTTATAATAATCGGCCGTCTTGGAGGCATGAAAGCTTCATTTCTTTGCCAACTCAACAAAACCCCGGCTTGCCAGCGTCAGGCTCAGTCCATCGCAAACCCGATGCAAACGGCTGTTCTTCCGGGATCAGTTCATCTTATCCGTTAACACTGTTCCTCATAACATTGTACAAAGATTGTTAGCTCTGAAAAGGTATCCAGAGGTGAAACTTTCATCTCTAACTGTGCCATCTGCCGGCTAAATTTCCTGCTCTTGTTTACCTTCTGGGATAGAAGGAGCAAGAGTGGATGACGTACACGTTCCAGTTCCGTCGGAATTGGTTGCTTTGAGGAACCATGATCGTAGATTCCGGAGCCTACAACTTCTGAAATAAATAACCTGTTGCAAAACTGTCAGGATCAACTACCACATCACTTTCCCTGGATGCATTCTGAATAAGTTCTTGTCTTGCTGGATTTCTTAACACGTATTCAAGACAGTTCCAGAGTGTCTTTTCTTTTTTATTCATTATGTCTCAGCATATAAAATATTTATAAAGAATTATTTAATGAAAATATTGTATAATCGATACACATAACAATAGCGACAATAAAAGATCTGTGGCGCAACAGAGTATCGTGAATTCCCAACTTGAGGCAAGCCTCCGCGAAACTCCACAAATTTTTCATGTTATCCATATGTGGGAGTCATTTTATTATTTTCAATTCTGAACAACAACAGTGTGTTTATAATTAATGACAGATATTTATATTCCAATGCACCATTTGTGCTCCAACATGATTTAAGTTATTTTAAAAATGTATAAAGACTGGTGTGAGCCTTGTCAGCAAATAACTTCGTGACCTCACACGAGAAAAGGGTCCTTAAGTAGGAACATAAATTATTTGAGTTTTTCAGTGTTCTTTACAGCTTTGAACTGTTCTTTCTCATGGAAAAGTCAGAATTGATCTATTTCCAAAAAATGTGTCACTATGATCAGTGAAAGTAGCGTAGTTGTTAGCGTTATAGTGATGCGGGCTGAACTTTAAGTGCTTGTACTGTAAAATTTAGCTAGCCTAGTTAAGGTCCCTTTTCATGTGCGGGGTCACATTTGTAGATATTCTTGAGATGAACAATGTTTCTTTCTAGAATTCATTCCGTATCTCAAACTTTAGCCAGAAAATTTAATTCAATGGATAAATCCAGAATTTTGGGTAAAAAATGTCTGGTTTATGAACTCATCCTGTCTTTCTAGGCCTTCAAAAAGTTTTTGACATAAAACTGATGATACCTTCTCATCAGGATGAGAATGTAAAAATCAACATATTTTCTAGTTAAAAAGGTTTTTCGATTGTCTACATTGAATAGAGGAGCACTCGGTGAAGATGAATTTCAATTGTCATTATATAATAAACAAAAAAATTTCTTATGAGCAAATGAATAGCTAAGAGTTGAATTTGCTCATTTTCTTCTATTTTGTGGTTTCTTCTCATTAAATTGTGTTAGTCTTACTGAAAATTCAGTAGTACTAGACAGTAAAGAGAAAATAATATTTAAATCAAGTTTATTTTTAATCAAATAACTACTGTTTACATTATAAACAAAGGACCCCGCACCAAATGCATTGAAAAAAGGTCTCGGTGGATTTTCCTAAATTTTGGATATGTTGTAGATCATGACATCCCCGATAAAAAGTTTTCATGCCAAAAAGTAACAAAATGGACAGTTTTTCGTCCCTATCACGCGAAAGGTCGTAATAAATGCCTTTGTGAGAATCGCTGCAGAAACTGCGGAACTGTTTAGCGCCACGCTGATGTGTCATGCTCAGAACTCTAACCCTCTGCCATTATGTATTTTATGACCTCTGTTAGGAGTGTTTATGACTCAGGGTCAAAAAATAACCAGGTTCAGAACTGAAATTTTATTCACCTTGACCGTTCTTCCAGTGTCTTGTCGTCCTACGAAATAAGCTTGGTAGTCCAGGTTTTCAAAATTCATCTTCCCTTAGAAAGTTGCGTTCAGAACTGAAGCAGGAGGCACGTTGGACCCACGAGGTTTCTTTAAATTTCAGTTATGAACACAACTTCCTGGAGGAAGGTGTATTTGGAACATCTGGACTACTGGGTTTAATTTTTAGAATTACGAGACCTTAGAAAACCGATTAAGGTGTTTTAGTTTTAGTTATGAACACAAATTTCCTAAGGAAGATGTATTTCAAACACCTGGACTACCGAGGTTACTTCCTAAAACGACGAGACCTCCGAAAACCCATGAGGTTGTCTACAATTTTAGTTATGGGCAGAACTTCCTCGAGGAAGGTAAATTTTGAAAACCTGGACTACCGGGTTCACATCTTAGAATGACGTGACCTTTGAAAACCGATCATCGTGTTTTAAATGTCTATTGCGAACACAACTTTCCCGAGGAAGATGTATTTTAAACACGTGGACTACCGTGTTTATTTCTTAAAATGACGAGAGCTTCGAAAACACACGAGGTAGACTAAGATTTTAGTTATGAACACAACTTCCTCGAGGAAGATTTACTTTAAACACCTGGACTACCAGTCTTACTTCTAAGAATGACGAGAGTTTCGAAAACCCAGTAGCTTGACTAAAATTTTAGTTATGAACACAACTTCCTTGAGGAAGATGTACTTTAAACACCTGGACTACCGGTCTTACTTCTCAGAATGACGAGACCATCGAAAGCATAGGAGCTTGTCTGAAATTTTAGTTATGAACACTACTTTCTCGAGGAAGGTGCATTTTAAACACCTGGACTACCAGGTTTAATTCTTAGAGTGGCGAGACCTTTGAAAAACTATCAGCGTGTTCCAAACTTCTATTACGAACACAACTTCCCTGAGGAAGATGTATTTTAAACACCTGGACTATCGGGTTTACTTTTTAGAATGAAGAGACCTTTGAAAACCGATTAGCGTGTTTTAAATGTCTGCTACGAACACAACTTCCTCGAGGAAGGTATATTTGAAACACCTGGACTACCGGGTTTAATTCTTAGAATGAAAAAACCTTGGAAACCCGATCAAGGTGTTTTAAATTTCTGTTACAAACACAACTTCCCCGAGGAAAATGTATTTTTAAACAACAGTACTACCGAGGTTACTCTCTGAAACGAAGAGACCTCTGAAAACCCGTGAGGTTGTCTAAAATTTTAGTTATGAATATAACTTCCTCGAGAAAGGTGTATTTTGGATACCTGTACTATTATCAACGCCATCAATCACTTTATCATTTTAATAATTATCTTTCAATACTAAATAAATCTCTATGTTCAGAATAACATTTTAAAAAACCACTTCCTTTCGCGGTCTACTTTCATAAACCCACTCTTGTCATTCTGTTCTGTATACTGATGCTAGTACGCTCTAAAGTTGTGCTCATTCATTTTTATTGATCCTCTGAAGCGAATCATATTAAGCTGAAATCCTAGATCAATATAGCTGCAACAATTTGATGCCCCAAGTTTTAGCGTGTTATCAAAGAATAATTATATTACTGGGTACTGTCTGAAAACTATAAAAATCTACCCTTTCAAATAAATCCATCTTCGTTACCAAACGATTGAATGGATTAGCTCTTCTCAATGTTCATAGAGACCGACAAGTCAGCACTGGTCCAATATTAGATATCATGACTAAAACCCGAGAAAAATGAGTATATCACTGTAGCTGCGACAACTTGATAACAGAGTTTAATTGTTTGTGAAAATTTGTTTATTAACAATTAGCAGGAATAGTTTTAATACATATAAGTACTTCTTAATGTTTCATAAGGTTTAATGAGTGATTATTATCGTAATAGTACGAAATAAAGATGTTTGGCTTAAAATTTGACAAAAAACTTAGAACAAGTGTTGCAATCTCGAAAAAGGTTGATAATTTTTTTTATGAAAGCCCCCCCCCGCCCCCCCCCCGAATGTTTCCTGCGTTCGCCCCTGCCTAGGCCCCAGTAGAGTCCCCAATATAATATATTTGGCCAAATAATCCAGTGAATCAGTTTGTGGTCTGTCCATGGGCCTTAATAGATTCAAAAAAATAGTGTGAAACATTATACATTTTTAATATATCACAATTTTTGTTACTTAATACCACTCTTATAATAAAGCAGAACAAGTTTAGTGAAAAATAATATATGTCTGCAAAAAATTGATACACAGGAGTATGAGAACTGAGCATCCGTCCGTGCGCGTGCTATTATAAAATTCACTACAAATGTAAAAGTTACAAAAAAGAATTGAAACCCCATGGGAATATATGCATTTCAGAGGTCAGAGAATCCGCAAAGCTGTTCTTCACAACAACAAAAAACTCAAGTAGACGTAAGTTGTTTCTGCAGAGAACGAATCAATATTTTATTTAGAGAAGTTGTAGGCTCCGGAAGCTTCGATCATGATTCCTTAAAGAAACCAATCCCAAAGCTACTGGAACGTGTACGTCATCCGCTTCTGCTCCTTCTGTCCTAGAAGGTAAGCAAGAGCGGGAAATTTACGCGTGATAACATCGGGCAACACTGTTCCCCGGAGTCAGGTCTCTAGCCGCGGATGACCTTACGCGGCAGACAAGACAGTTGGAGATGAAGGTTTCACCTCTGGATACTTTTTTAGAGCTACCAATCTTTGTAGAATTTAAGAGGAACAGTGTTGACGGACCAGATGGAGTGATCCCAGGAGAACAGCCTTTTGCATCTGGTTCGCGATGAAATGAGCCTGACGCTGGCAAGCCGGAATCTTGTTGAGTTGGCTAATAAATGAAGCTTTCATACCTCCAAGGCAGCCGATTATGAGAATTATAAGATGGACTTTGTAGCCTTGGTACAGCTTACTCAGCTCGAAAAGAAGTGCTTGATATTTCGCCTGTTTTTCTCCCTCCTTTGCCGTGATATTACCATCGGCTGGTGCCGAGAATTCAATCACGTAAATGATCTTGTTCTTCAGATCTTGGAGGACAATGTCAGGCTTCGTAGCACTGATACGTTGAGTGGTGGAGAATGAGAAATTCCAGTAGATCTTACACTGATCATTCTCCACGACTGACTCGAGTTCCCCCTGAGCGTATGGCAAGACGGGCAATAGATCAACACCATAGAAATGCCTAAGATGGTAATATATCACTTTTAGAGCTGCATTGTGTCTCTCTATGTATGCGCAGCGTGCATATTTAGAGCATCCACTGAGAACATGTCCAAGTGTTTCGGGCTCTAGCTTGCACGCTCGGCAGTTGGTATCGCGTACAGGTATATTCATTATGCGCTCGCGGTAAACTAAGGTGTCTATGACGCCGTCTTGACAGGCAAAAAGAAATCCCTCGGTCTCCGATCTCAATCCAGCAGACTTGAGAAACATGTTGGTCAGACCCATCGAGAGCTCTTCTCTACGTAGGATGCCGTAGAACTTACCATGGAGGGGTTTCTCAGCATGTTCTCTTAGTAGAAGCGTATGTTCTGCTTCCTGTATACGACTTTTGAGCACCAGAGGTGTTAGTGATGCTAGGCCATGTGCAATGTCGCTGGAATCAAATGGGAGGTCAAGCTCCTCTGCGGCCCTATCTGCTGCATGGTATAGAAACACCGCAGCATTGGCGACTTCATGTTGATGTACGAGTCGCATAAGGGAATCCGTGCTTTTTAGAACTGAACAGGCTGTAGCCAGAACCGTTCTTCGATGAAGACACTCTAAGCTTAGCAATCGTCTACCTCCTTTATCGCGAGGGAGATATATTCGAGGTACGGAAGATCTAGGATGAAGACTTCGTTGAATTGTCATCATCTTGCGTGTGCTTCGATCAAGTTGTTTTAACTCATCGACGTTCCATTTTACTACACCAAACGTGTAGAGCAGTATAGGAACGGCCAGCATATTGGTCGCCTGGATCTTATTCTTTCCAGATAATTCGGAAGCCCAAATTTTTCTGAGAATTTGGCGATACCTTTTTCCAAGGGCCGTTTTCAAGTTATGCACATTTTGGGTTTCCGCTTGCGGTATTCCAAGATATGTATATGTTTCTCCAATACCAAGATGTTGAATGGTATTTCCGCCTATGAGTTGAACATCCTGATCGTCACTGGATGATGTAGTTTCTAGTCTTCCTTGGTGTAGGTGGACGCAGGCACACTTGTCCAGTCCGAAGCTCATGCCAATCGCTTTAGAATACCTATTTACCGCATCTACAAGGATGTTAAGGTCCTTTTTTGAGGAAGCAAAGAGTTTAAGGTCGTCCATGTATAAAAGGTGGTTGACCTTATATTCTCTTCTGCTCGGCGGGCTACATAGGTATCCAGAGCTTTTGCCTCGGAGCACAATAGATAGAGGCAAGAGGGAAATGCAGAAAAGTATCGGACTTAGAGAGTCTCCTTGAAAGACCCCCCTCTTATATGTGACAAAGCTCGTAGTCACTTGTCTTTTGTCAGACGTTATGACAAATCTTGTCCGCCACAAGAGCATAAGCTCTTCTATGCATCTCACTATTTTTGGATGCACCTCCATGCACTCAAGGAGCTTGATAAGAAGCTCATGGTTCGTGTTATCGAATGCCTTACGGTAATCAATCCAAGCCATGGACAGATTGCGTCGATACCTGATCGAGTCCTGGGTAATACACCTGTCTATTAACAGGTTCTCCCTGCAACCTGCCAGCCCTCTCTTGCATCCACGTTGTTCGACTATTGCACTCCATACCGGCTCGATAGATGTCAATATCCTCTCTTTGAGGATGCCAGTGAATAGCTTGTAGCTGGTGTTTAAACAAGCTATGGGCCTGTAGTTCTTTGGACATGACAAATCTCCGGCCTTAGGGATCAATACCGTGCGTCCTTCCACTAGCCACTGCGGGACGGGTTGTTCTCCGTTTAAGAAAGTAGTAAATATACGAGCTAGATGTTGGTGCGTAGAAGTAAACTTCTTCCACCAAAAGTTGTTGATTTTATCTGGCCCTGGCGCCGAAAAGTTCTTAGTTCTAGCGATAACTTTCTTCACTTCTTCAGCAGTAATTAGTGGACACTCTTCCTCTGGATCTTGTAACCTTTGCCTTTGGCAAAAGTTACGAAAGAGTGATATATCGGAAGCGTCTTCATTTAGCTGATAAGTATCTCCATATACTTGCTCCCAGAAGATTTGAATCTCTTCTCGACTAGGCGGATTTTTAACTACACATGACGCTTTATTGAACAGACGGGAAGGATTAGTAGAAAAGGTGGAATTTTCCTGAATCCACTTAACTCGCCGTTCAAGGCGCTGTTTCGCTGTTGAAAGAGATCTTACTTTTTGCGTCCAGTGCTGCTTGATGGTCGACAGTTTACACTTGTTCAGCGTGTGATTTGCTTTCCTCAAGTTTCGAGCAAGTGCCCTAACTTTTGGAGTGAACTTTTTATTTGCTGTTATGTAGCTAATCACGCACTGAACATTTGATGCATGCCGTCTCGCCGTTTCAATTTTGAACTGAAGCTGTGCAATACGCTCGCGTGTCTTACTCAGACGTACCGAAGTTTCGTTACTTCTATCGTCGCTAAGCAGGGAGACCGCCTTCTCGTAAACTACACAGTTCAGATTCCAGAGATTGACATCTTCGGGGAGCAAATCGCGGAGAGCAGTATTAGCTTCAGCTAATTTGTCCATCCTGAGGAAGACTTTTTGGTGGATAGATCTCCTACTTCTCATGTTGACATTATCGGCTATCTGCAAAGGTGGTCTTGCTGGAACGGGTGGAATGTTCACTGGAGGATGTTGCTCCTCTTCCTGTTGATAAACAGCTTCATATCCGTTTTTTCGCAAGAAGGATACCTGATCTCTCAAATACTGAGGCGTTTTATGAGCATATTCCGGGTGCATATTGCCCCAACGGTCATGCAACCTCTTCATGAATCCTCTCCGCGCCGGTGAGCTTCTTTGCCAACAGGTAAGAAGGTCCCTCCTGAGTTGGTCCGACCATTTAAATCGATGTTCTCGCGTTTGTCCGGGGTCATTGCCTGGTCGTCGCCTCGGTTCGTTCCTATTGCCACTCCCAACTGAACCATGGCCTCCATCCGAGAGAGGCCTATTGTGGGTGGCACTGCGCGATACTTGTGTCGTAACCGCATAATTCGTTGCATTGGGGAGTTAGCCCAAAGCAACGCGGCTGACTGCAAGAGCAGGAGCTCTCGGGCGATGCGGTCGCCACATCCCTACGCCACATCCCTATTATTATTATTATTATTATTATTATTATTATTATTATTATTATTATTATTATTAT
>CAKNXH010058481.1:24192-43143 GCA_932178445.1 Andricus quercusramuli | reverse complement strand
ATTATTATTATTATTATTATTATTATTATTATTATTATTATTATTATGATTCCATTAAGTCATTTACCCTTCGGGGTAGGCGTGACATGCTCGGTGAGGAAAGGAGTAGTGTGAGGTAGGGGGTATAGATTTTTTAGATTGATCTAGAATTCTCGTGTTACTTATTTGAATGACACATTTAAAATGCATTTAGGAATCTTTGAAAATAATGGGTCAAGCGAGGGGTCGACCATTCTGATTTTTTCGGGAATAAGTGGGAATATGAGAGAATATGTAGGAATATTTGGGAATATATGGGAATATGAGACAATATTTTTTAATTTTATTCATTTAAATTATTTATTTATTTTTTAATTTATTAATTATGTATATTATCACACACACACACACATACACGCGCGCGCACAAAAATGATCAAAATCCCTATTTGTTTATTGCAGGCTCCGCAGTCTTTTTCCTATGCCCCTCTTTTTCTCGGTTTTCCGCTTAAATGCGATCTTAGTTAATAGAAAGCATTAAGAAAATGTTAATTAATATTGCTTGGAAGTTCATTGTTTTCAGTAGAAAAGTCTACCAATAAATTTTTGGTTATGAATTCTTATATCCTTTTTTGGTATGAAAGTGAATTATTTGGTCAAAAATTTAACAATTTTGTTTAAAAGTCCCACTTCTTGGTTGAAAATTCAACTGTTTTGTTGAGAATTCTTCTTTTTGGCTTAAAAATTCAACAATTCAATCGCAATTTTTTTCTTCCTTGACTTATAAATATGTTTTGGTTGGAAATTCAATTATTCTGTAGAACATTCATCTTTAGTTTGAAAATTCATCTCTTTCTGTAAAAATTTAATCTTTTTTGGTTAAAAATGCAAGTGTCTGGTCAATAATTAATCTGTTTCGATTGAAAATTAACTTTTTTGTTAAAAATGTAATGGTTTTGTAGAAAATTCGTATTTTTGGCTTAAAAATTCAACAATTCAGTAACAAATTCAACTATTTGGTTAAAAATTTATATCAAGTCATTGGTTAAAAATTTACTTTATTGTTGATAATAATTCAACTGTTTTGTAGAAAATTCCCCATTTTGGTTTGAAAATTCAACAACTTGGTATTTTTTTGAAAATTCGTGTTTGGTTTGTAAAATTCAACTGTTATTAATATTAAGTTAAAACTTGTTTTATGAAGTATCAACTATTAGATGTTTCGTTGAAAATTCATGTCTTTAGGTTGAAAATTCAACTCCTTGGTTGAAAGTTGAAATACTTTATTAAAAGTTAACTTTTCTTCAAGATAAATAATTTTAGTTGGAAATTCGTATTTTTAAATTAAAAAGTAATTTTTGTAACTGAAAATTCAATTGTATTGTAGAAAATTAGTTTTTTTTTCATTCAAAAATAATTCTCCTAAATGAAAATTTAACCATTACATTTCTGGTTAAAATTGATCTGTTAGTATAAAAATGTAATTATTCAGTTACAAATTTTTTTAATGAAACAAATATAAACTAAAAATTATTCAAATAAAATTTGAACTAACATCACATTCATTGCTCAAACTAGTTAGTTGAAAATGTATGGGAGTTTTTGAAAAATTTGTCATTTCAATGTGAAATAAATCTTTATGGGTGCAAACTCAACTATTTGGTTACAAATTTATGTATTTTGTACAAAATTCGTCTTTTCTGGTAGAAAATTAATCTTCTTGGTCGCAAATTCAACTATTTGATTAAAAATGTATGTATTTTGTTAGGAATTCATCTTCTTAAAATAAGCTATCATTTAATAAATATGCGCATTATTATTTTATTTCTCACCTTAAATTACAAATTGCGTAATTTGTGATATGGATGTGTGTTAACTTGCATTAATCATTACCTCACTAAGTGAAAAGTGGACAAAAAGTTTAAAAGTTCAGAAAAAACCACAACTTTTTAGCACTTATCTAAGATAAGATGATTATCAACAATAATAAATTGTTTGAACAACTATTTTTGCTCATATTAATTATACATATAATTAATATTCATATATTCTCATATATTATACTCATATTAATTATTTACTTCACTCTAATTGAAAATTGGACAAAAAGCGTAAAATTAAAAAAAACTGCAATTGAATATTGAATGAAAAGTGGAAATTTTTTGAAAAAACGCGACTTTCTAATTCTATTCTACGAGCAAATTGCTAAAAAAAATCAATTGTTCAAACGATTCATGTGAATATCTAATTATTCATCAATATAAAGTATTATTCTATGTATTAGGAACAATTTGCATTAAAAAAAATCGCAAAAAATCATAATTAGCGCCAAATACTCGCAAACTCAATTTTTTCACTTACCGGGTTTATTTGGGACCCTATAAAACATACTCATGGGGGTGATATTTATGAAATACTTTTTTATTCATATTATGTGTCGTGGGTGTGGTGAGCCCACACTTGTAGTTATTTACTACAAGAAACTATCCACCTAGAAACACTACCCGAATCGGGTAGTGTCACGCCTACCCCGAAAGGGAAATGGCTTAATGGTATAAATTAACAAGTGACTTTATAATAATAATATTGACGATTCTGAATGAAATTTACAAGAACGTATTTTTTTCTCATGGGAAATACGTGTTAAACTTAATGCGGCTTGCACCACCTCTAAATATTAGAAAGAATGGATTTATTTTTGTGTGGACTTGAACAAATTTCCTAGCGATATGCATGAAAATTCGAAAACAAAATTTTGGTTCACCCTACTCTACACGCCATAGTAGGGATCACTGGGCAAAGACACCAGGCAAAAAGCTATACGAATACAATTGTACGAATAGGAAGGAATTGGGGAATATAATATTTCAGAATATTTGTGAATATTTAGGAATATGTAGGAATATTTAGGAATATGAGGGAATATTTGGGAATATTAGGGATGTCGAGAATATTTGGGAATATGAAGAATATATAGAATATCAAGAATATATGGGGATATTTCGTGAGTGTGCCAGAAATCTCGGAGTGGTCGATCCCTCGGCGTCAAGGGAAACGTCATCAGTTTAATTTTCGAGTTTTAAAGATTACCCCCCCCCCCCCCCCAAGTATCTTTACTATCATTATTATAAGAAAAAATTTAAATAAAACGCAATTCGGTATTTTGAAGAAATATTCATTGAACATTTCATTAGAAAGGTTATGAACTGCTTTCTTGAGACAGTTTCTTGGGCTCATTTTAGAGAGAAGATTGCAAGGTTTATTTTTCGTAACTTTTAAGTGTTTACCATGAATTTCCTACATTTAACCAGGAGCTGAAGTTAAAACTTGAAAATGGGCAAAAATCTGAATTTAGACCAGGCTTCCTCACTCGGAATTTAATAACCTTTCCAAATATTTTTTATAAATTATTCTATTTCATTTTGTTTCGGAGATATCCCGCGAGAAGTGAGTGAACATTTTTAATCGCTAGTTCTTTACGCGTCGCCATTTTCCTGGACGGTTCTGTATTTTATTTTTCATTATTCATTATTTTCGTTAAAAAGATTGAACACTTGCAGAAATAATGGATATTTACTACTGCCATTTTTCGTTAAACACTATTCTTTTGACTCGCCTTTTGGTCAAACCTCAGAATATAACCTGCCTTTTATGAAATTACCCAAGGCACTCATTGCTAAAAATCAATATCATTGCGCATTATTTAAACAAAAATTAACATATTTGGCTCAAACTTAGAGATTCGATTTTTTTGGGACAATATCGAAATGTAGATGCTATCGGCCAGATAAAGGGAATCGGCTAGGTTAGTGTGCTCGTCAGGTGCGTCATTCCAGTTCAATTTAAAACAAGGAAAAGAATCCTGGGATCTCGTTGATTGGAAGAGATGAGAATCAGGAGAGGAGTAGTCGAATTTTATCGAGCAAACGCAATGGCGTTAGGAACGAGCGAATCACGAATGAAGAACTCAAGAAGCAAGGGACTCTGGAGGAGAATTGTTCCAACAAAGGAGGTCCCTTTCGCGGTTAACCTTCACCAGAATGGCGGTCGCCCGGTAAACCGCAAGCTACTAGATAATTGATCCTTACTATCAGTTTAATTATCCCACGGCCACAAAACCTACCGTTTTGATTAACATTTTCGAGTTAGATTTATACATTAGATCATTCTCACAAATAACTTGCCTATGTCATAAATGAAATATCCGAATCTGTGATCAAATAACTTCTGACATGTCAGATTTTTTAAAGAGATGGGATTCGATCTGCAGAAAAAAGTGATTTTTGCCATTTTTTAAAAATGGTGAAGGATGAACAGCCTGTGTGGGCTTCTAGAAAATTTTCGTATAGATTACTAGTCACAATTTTAAATCAGAAGCCTTAACAATTTCAAACTTTAGCCTACACAGAAAAAACTGAGGGTTCGGTAATGTTGCGGCTCAAGTAAAACTGCATGTCGATCCGAGTTGATCGTCTGTCTTGATATATTATATTCAAATTACGAGAATTTCTCGGGATAATATTCTCTATCATTTATTTGTTTTTCCTCGTCTCGTATCGTCTCAAATGTCGAGCGAATTCTCGTTGTGAGTGTGACAGCTAAAAATTTCCAGTTATGGAAACGCAAAAAATAGTTGCAACAGAAGATGATAAACCAGGCGAGAACGAAGAACCACAAGCAACTTCCTCAAAGTATTGTGGACTCAATTGAATAAATTTAAAAAATCTTCACGTGAATTATGTATTTTCATAATGTCAATAAAAATGAAGATGTAAATTTAAACGTTTAAAATCTTTTCTGTTTTATTATTGTGTACTTCAAGACATTACTATCCTAATTACTCATTTTTATTTCTATTAAAATACACAAAAATATAAAAAGTTAATAGATTTAAATTTAACCTTAATAGTAATCAAAATTCCGAATATTCCAATACTAAATCTATTAAAATGACTTACATGCTACACACGTCCAAAAAATTAATTTCAATCACATTTTAAATACCCATTTTTGGTTAAAGAGTACATTAAATATTGAAAATGTAAGCATTTATCCTTTCAGCTTTATTTCTTTTTATATGTAAGGCCAAATACGTTTTATCACACTCCTTTCTTCACTGAAAAAATATTTGAATCAAAAATCTAATAATTTGTGATGCATATTCTCATTTGCTTATACATTTTTCAATGATTTATTGAAAGAATGAATTTAACGACATAAAAAAACTGCTTTGCCATATTAAATTATCTGTTTGAGGAGCAGAACCAATTTATTTTACTCATTTACTGTGAAATATGAAGTAATCTACAGCATTAATGCTAATCGTGAAGTAATTAAATAGATATGAAAATTTTCGATCGATCTCGATAGATTTACGAGATCCTCTTTTTGACGATATGAAGTGAGACGAGATATTGCCTTCGAAAAACGAGAAACAGTCTCGAATTCAGATATTTCTCGATCGTCCCGGTCGACGTGCATCACTAAGTAAAAGTTAGCATCCTTTGGAACTGAGAATCCAAAAGGACTCTTTTTGAGGGTTCCTCCTTAGTTCGTTGTTATCCGACACATAACTACATGAAAAAGATATGCAGTCCGTAAAAGTTTTCAGAATAACCTTAAAAACTGTCACATCCCAGTGACCATTATCTTCCTTTCAAGAATGACTAATCTCTGTAATTTTAGATTCTTTATTAAATTGTTCCCAGTGAAATATCACTAAATCTGTATTATAACGTAAAAAGTGCATAATTAACTTGTAAAATGTGCTAATTGAGTCGAGGCAGAAAATATCTTCTGTATAAAATGTCTCTAAGAATTCGTACTTTGAGTTACTTTGGAATAAATGATCATTTTTTGGGTTCCTTTTCAGGAAGAGAGATTTCTTTTTGTTGCAGCTCTCCGAGAACCGAAAATCGGTTTTAATAGAAACCCGAGTTTTTTTCTGTGATAAAATTTAGGATTAATAACAACTTTGACGAAACTTGAGCTTGAAAGTGCGAAATGGAAACCTTTAAGGATATAATCTATATGTACCTATAGAGGAGAATGGCAATCAATAAGTCGGGTAAATTTCTAAGTCGTAATTATACGCAAATTCAGCGAAATCCATGTAGACTCACATAATTTAATATACAAATTCTACATTTAAACACGTGACACAAATATGATAAGCATGCTCTTGAATATTTGGTTTGATGAATAATTTAGCGTTTTTCCGACATAATAAATTATTCTCATTTCTAACATCACCTGCTGGCATCAGTGCGTGTCGCGCCTTGTAAAACACTGTTTAATAGTTCCAGAACCACATTTTCGTTTGTATGTTGTTAACAAAGTTATTTTTCACTGAATTATATGATAAAATGGCCAGCATAGACCATTTATGTAATTATAGTATAAAATAATGAATTCAATACCCAGGTCACGTTTCCTGAGTGATGAAATACTATAGAAGATGTTGGTACTTATAGCTTCTCAACTATTATTCGTATTCACAATGTAACGCGGGGATTCTAAAAATTGGTCTTATTCTTGCTTAGTGGTTCAAGTGTAATAATTTTTATAAAAAAATTGAGGATAAATTAAAAACCATACAAGCTAGATGACAGAAAATATTACGTAAATAGTAAATTACGTAAAGTAAAAGAAAATCTACTTTATCGATATATTTAGATATAACTCACGCTTTCAGACGAAATGTGTATTCGCATGGATTTCATGTATGTGTGTAGTTAGAAAAGACTGGCTTCGCCCAATTTTCAAATAATAATTGAAGAGGTACAGCGACCCAGTGACGGCCAGTGGCCACTCTCCCCTACATTCTAATGAATAAGTTCGTTAAATAAATTAAGTTAAAGTGCTATAAAAAGTTAAACAACAAAATTGTCTTTTATGAATGTAATATGTTACAAATTTATAAAATATTATCCTGCAAAAATTATCAACGTGTTTGGCTATAAAAATGTGGTGGACCAGAATATCTACGAAATAAATACTAGTCTGATCCAGTTACAAAGTAAATCATTTATTAATCCAATACCCGGTTCGAGCCCGACTACCTGAGGGCTTCACCTCTCCCATCCGACCCCAAATCGAGGGCTACTTGATATTTTGGTTCACCCATCTAAGTTCCCTCGTATTATCGTTTCAATGTAATCATCTCGTTACTTTCCTTTCTCCTTTCCTGCTCTTTACTCTCCAAAATATTCCTCACAATCGACCATCCTGAAACTGATTTTGCATGGCACTCGAGCTTTTCTACGATTTCAAGAATGGAAAAGGAGTGATTAATTCCTTGAGAACATCCCTGAATCGCATTGCCTTATTACCAGAGAGGGAAAAAGGATAGTATTACAGTTATACGATTAATGCAAGAGAAAAGAAAAGGAAAAAACCTAGTCAGCAGCCTTGCAAGAGGCCCTGCCAACTGAGTGCAATGCCTGGCCCAAAAAATTCTGACTCACATGCAACTTACCAGCCTATTCCATGGCATCAAAAGTTATCAATTTCTTTAGGCTGTCCACTGCTATTACAGACCTGTGACATTGTGACTTTTTCAGATCCCTTAAATCCTGGACTTCGTAACGGTCGTTTGGAAGAACAGCTGTAATCCGAAATGGGCTATTGGACTTGATTTTACCATTGCGATATCGCCTATCTCGTATTTAGACGCCTCCACTCGTCGTGCTTCAAATCTCTTCTTTTGCTCAGCTTGCTCTGCATCTGTATTTTTCTTTGCTACCTCTCTTAGTCCTTTCAGATCTAATCTGTCAAGTTTCGTCTGAATCTCCGCTGATAGGACTGCGCCTGCTACACTCCTCGGCATGAATGCAAAAAGAAGCTGAGCTGGGCTCCTTTTAGTGGTCCTGTTGGTACTGGAATTTATTGCACTTTGCACTTGTTTGAGCTTCCTATCCCATCTATCCTCTGACTCCTCAGCACTAGTTGCCGCTAGTGAACTCAATACAGTGCGGTTTAATCTTTCGCACTGTCCGTTTGCTCTTGGTGTTGCTACTGCATTTACTATATGTTTGTTTCCCTTTTTTTTTGCAAAAAGCTTGAAACGAGTAGGAAGTAAATGAAGTTCCCCTATCCGTTATCATTCTCATTGGCACATCAAATAATGCGAAGAGATGATCTAGTGCCCTAATGAGGTACTTTGTTTTGGTATTCTGAACAGGCTCGAGAACTCAAAACTTTGTAAACCCATCAATATTTGTGAATATTTGCGTATTTCTATTTTTCGAGCGTACAAAAGGTCCAACATGATCGAAGTGCAATGTATGAAAGGGCATCGGAGCCTTTTCAATTGGATGTAAATATCCCGGCTTTTCACCTCCCTTAGATTTATAATATAGGCAATTTAAACAAGCTTTTACATATTATTATTTCGTAACCAATCTTTTCATTCCCTTGAACCAATAATTTTCGCGAATTTTCTCAAGCGTCTTATCCAATGCAAGATGTCCTTGATCGTCATGACACATTTTGGTAATATTCCAACGTGACATTCGCGGTACTACTCATTTTAAACCCTGTGCTGTCCTTCTGAAAACTACTCCGCCTCTTAATTCATAATTATCGAAGTACTGTCTAACTGCCTACTGATTATTGCCCGATTCTAATATTTTTCTTATTATTTCAATGTCACTATCTTGTAATTACGCAGCTTTGATGCACTCTGCTAGAGTGATATCTATAGATAGACATTCCACGGGTTTTCTACTTAAATAATCAACGTGTGCTATCTGTGGTCCTGGGCGATATTTAATTTCGTAATCGAAGTCTTGGAAGTAACTCTACTAACGTGAAACGCGAGACTGTATCCCTTTTTTAGTTGCTGTCGCTCTGATAGCAATACAGACGGTGATTATCGCGACTTTTATACCTATTAAATAATGCCGGAAATGTTTCAAAGCTGCGAATACCGCTAATGTTTTTATAAATCGTACGAATGGTACTTTTGCTCTTCGGGACTGCTTTTTCGACAATAATATGCAACCAACTTTTTGCTTTTTTCTTCACTTTGCATCAATATGGCACCCATCCCAATCGAGCAAGCATCCGTATAAAGCTCAGTTTCTAAATTCGGATCAAAAAAGGGTAACAATGGTCGAGACGATAAAATTTCCTCAATTTCCCTTACTATGTTTGACTCATTAACTCTCCATTTCCAAGTAATATTCTTTTGTAGCAATCTCGTTAAAGGCGCTACCCATTTTGCAAAATTAGCGACGAATTTCCAAAAATAACCAGCGAGCCCTAAAAATTGTCGCAACTGCTTAAGATTTTTCGGATCTGGCGTTCTAATTAATGCTGCTATTTCACTCGCCCTCGGCTGTACCTCATTTGCTGAAATCTCCCTCCCGAGATATTCTATTTTAGTTTTGAAAAATGTGGATTTTTTTTAGATTCAAGACTAAGTTGTACCTTTTGAAAATCTCTAAAATTTTGTTCGACTCCTGAGCACCTTCTTCGATACTCTCAACTGCTAATAAAACATCGTCAATATATACCAAGGCGCTAGTATCCTTCAAAACCTCTCGCATTACTTTCTGAAATACGGTCGGCGTATTTGCTAAGCCCATTGCCATTCTAAGAAATTCATACTGTCCATCCGGAGTAACAAAGGCAGTTTTGTGTATTGACTCCGGGTGCATGGGAATTTGGTAGAATCCCGATTTCAGATCCAGAGAAATAAAATAAGACTTTCCTCCTAATTTAACAATAAGATCCTCGATCAATGGAAGGTGAAATCTAATTCACCTCGTGATTCTATTTAAATCGCGATAATCCACAACTAATCGCCTATCCTCGTCTTTCTTATAAACTAGAAATGCGGCGCTAGCGTAATCAGA
Organism: Andricus quercusramuli; assembly: GCA_932178445.1. Classification (NCBI taxonomy): domain Eukaryota; kingdom Metazoa; phylum Arthropoda; class Insecta; order Hymenoptera; family Cynipidae; genus Andricus; species Andricus quercusramuli. The sequence continues at coordinate 33,305 of CAKNXH010058481.1, read as the reverse complement.
TATACTTTCTCTGATAACGCCGCTCGCTATGAGCTTAGCAATGATTTCCTTTAATATTTCTCGTTTCTTTTTTGACATACAATATGGTCTGCTTTGCATCGGATCAGTACTAATCAATTCGATTTTCATTTCACCCACTCCCGATTTACTTAACTCCTCTATTTTTAAGGCTCTATTTTTACGATAAGGGTTTAATAATTTTATCAATCGACTTCGAAATTCCGGACTTATTTCTTTACAATGCACGTCCTTTTTCTGGATCTCACTAATGTCAATCTGGTCTACATTAAAAGTAACATGATCCAATCCGCTCACATTTTCCTTTCTAATTATTTTAGTGTCAGCCGCATCAGAGAAAACTCCTGCACTATGAACACCTCAATTCTAAGAGTAACTTCATCCATTTTTATATTAATCTTAGTATATTCCAATGGCTGCACTTCTGCAAAATTAAATCCTGTTAATATTTTATTCGATCGTTTAAGAATTAAATTTAATTTTCGGGCTACACTTTCTTTCACAATCGAACACTCACTTCCCAAATCGATGGTGCATACTCTTTGCTGCTCGTTAATATGACATGTTTTAAGCGGTTTGTTTATTTTTCCTGACTCTACCTTTAAAACTGACAAGGAATGCACGGCCCTCCCGGCTAGTCAAGCGGACCTATCCTTTCCACTTTCTTTAACCTCTTATAACACTTTTCTTGCACACGTCCAGCCTTGCCACAGAATATGCATTGAGCCTTAATTGTTTCCCCTTTTCGACCCTTGGACATCTCTTGTAATTTCGTAATACCCTCTTTCACCGTCACTCCCGAAGCTTGTTCTTTATTACTCGGACAAAATCGTTTTATGTGCCCCCTTTGTCCGCATTTAAAACATTCATCGCTTTTGTGATGAGTTTTTCCTTCTGCCTGTTTCGACTGATATGAACGCTTAACACCCCTTATATTATTTCCTTCTTTAGTATCTTTATTCTTACTTAAATTTGAAAAAATGCTTAACCATTTATTCAGTTCCGCTACCGTTTTACATCGAGCTGTTAAAACAATTGTTCTTATAGATTCATCCTGAATTCCATGTGCAATTAAATCCACCATTTTCTCTTCAGACAAATCTAGCTTTAGTTTATTCATTTCACCTAATTTTGGAAAACAATATGTTCGCAAATTTTGGTCGGGAGTACTTTCAAATAGGCCGCTTCCCCTCATCCTTGCTCGAGCTCGCTGAGACGCTTCCACCAATCTCACGCTGAATTTTCGAAATTCCAGTCAGCCGCATACCAATAGTGCTGCTGCAGAAGTCGCAATTTTCATGGTTTTTAGGAGGGTTTCTTGATACTATCTGAATATACCGAATATTAATCGTGACATTTTCATATTTTATGATATTTTTCGATATTATAGAATTCATCATAAAAAAACCTAAGAACCATAAAAATTGCGATTTCGACGGCGGCACTATTCGTAGTGGCTGACTAGAATATCGAGGTCAGCCTGAGAGTGGGGAAAGCGTCTCGATGAGTTCGAGCAGGAATCAGGGGAAGCGGTCTTATGCGGTTTAATGAAATAAGCAGAATGTGATTTCATTCATTTCCATTGGAAGTTTCTGCATTTTCAATGAAATCGTTTTAAAAATTGAACATTCTAAAAATTAAATATATATTTAATACGAAATTCATCTTCACTTTATTGAAATCAATTTTTAAATATTTGAAAAAATACGTTTTAATAACGATCAACACGTGATTATTAACTGGCGTGTTGCTACTTATCTCTTTAACATACAAATATATGTGACCGTTCGCGAAGAAAGGGACCTAATGCGTCAAAGCGACCTAATGCGTCAAAGCTGAATTTTACAGGATGGGCGATCGTAGCAGAGCCCGCAAGCCAGCATTTGAGTAATGGGGATGAGTCTACGAAAAGCACCCCCTCCACTTACCACTACACCTTGAGGCACGAGCCAGTAGAGCTCACGGACACGTCGCGTACAGCTATGCGGACGGCAACTGATACTTGCGGCCGCTAGGGTCGCTAGTGCGCGTGGTGATACACAAGACGACGGTTCCAACGGTGGTAACGTCTGCTATTCGAATTATATCAGTCCTTCATAACGCAGCTTTGAGGTGATTGCTTCAAGCACTATTTTCGAAATGCCAGGTCTGCATGTGGCATTTGGGTGTACAAATAAAAGAGCAAATCGCTTTCCAAATAACAAAAAACTAAGGAAACCGTAGGTAATGCCTTGTTCTTGTGTACAAGGTATATCACCAATCAACACTGACGGTGCTGCCCTCTCAGCTGAGCTTGACAAATCGCCGTCCCCATAGTGGTAAGTGGTGGGGCTGGCTTTCGTAGACCGCTCGTTCGGTCCCCGCGTACGCTTTTAATCCCTGTTTGTTGCTTATTAACAAGAAAAGTAATTTACTTAAAAAATTTCTGATAATGGAAATGAAAGGGTAACTCATAAACTTTCGATTGGCGTAAGAAAATAAGAATCGATTTTTCCGCATTAGGTCCCTTTCTTCGTGGACGGTCACATATGTTGACTCCTCGTTTACTCAAGTAGCTTGTGAAAGATCATTTAGCTTGTTGAAATTCATTAAAAATCGCTTGAGGATCTCTATGAGTCAAGAAAAAATGGAATCATTTATGCTTATGGCAAGTGAAAACGATATTTTACTGACAATTTCTCTAGAAATAATAGTTAATCAGCTCGCTATTAACTATTTCATAGTAAATCTCATTTTTACCTATAAAAGATACTAATGGGCCCAAGTGGGGAACCATGCATAACAACCTTGTGATGCTCCTCACGTAGGGTGATCGCTAGAGAGATTGATCAGCAACCTGGGTCGGAGCAGTGTTGCGGAATGAACCTGTCATTTAAATAAATAACACGAGAATTCCAGATCAATCTAAAACATCTACACCTAACATCTATATACCTTATATCCATATACCGACCTACTTTATGCCTATATTCCTATTCACTAGTTTTTCCAACCGAGCAAGTCACGCCTACCCCGAAAGGGAAATGGCTTAATGGTATAATAATAAAAAGAACTAAAAATGTTTTTATTTTATATTATTTATGTGAACCATTATAATTTCATATTTTGAAAAATAAACTGAACTTATACGGTAACTTATAACTTGAAACTTCTGTTTATTAGCTACGAACACTGGAATTATTTGTATTCTTAAATGTGCCAAAGTTTTCATAGAAATCTGTATAAATAAGAAAAATTCTGAACACATGATTATTGCTACTTTCTTATAACCCACAACAAAAAGCCGTTCATATATTGCATCACGCATGGGGGGGGGGGGGATTTGGTTTGTCAAAAATTAGTATATTGCTCAATATAGTATATTTTAACAACGGGGGGGGGGGGGGGCAAAAAAGGACCGCCTACCTACAAAATGCCAGGGTCGCATTGATATCCCAGACCGTCCCTGACTATGCAGCAGCTGTATACTGACGTCGGCTATAAAAATTCAACTATTTCCCACATTTTCATCGGCTATTCTGAATTTTCAAAGATTTGGGTTAGTATTTCATTCACGTCAGTGATGGACAGAAAAAAGTCGGAAATTGTCATCAAAATGACAAATCTAATACAACGGTTGAAGAATTATAAAATTTGGTTCTATAATTATATAAGAATGGCTATTCTAAGATTTTTGGATTCGTTCAATCAAAAATTGATAAAAATGTTTGAAAATTCAAAATTTCCGAAAAATATGTTGAAAACGATTGCATTTTTATAAAATGTGTGCCCCAATGTTTTTTGGGCTACTAATCTTGTTTAGAATAAGGGGAAAATGAGAAAGTGGCCGGGATTTGTTTTCTGAGATTTCAGTGGTTTCTTCAACGTCAAAGAAATCAATTTTTAATATTAGAAAAATCTTCTTCAGACGAACCAGTTAAATAGTATTCATTATTATTATACCATTAAGGGTGTTGGAACCAGGGTCCAACCTCAAAATTGAATTACCTCATTTTACTCCATAAATACTGGGATTACATCTTTTTTAGATAACATATAGGGCCTGTTCTTGTTTTGAATCAAATGTGTAAATTCGGAGTGAAAAATTGGGTAATTTCAATAGTTTTTGTGTAAAACGTTGTTTTTTCGATGTTTGGGTTAGGATACAAAAAAAAAACAACGTTCTACACAAAAAGTGTTGAAATTAACCATCTCTATGAACCAATATTTTGACGAATAAAAGAAAATTTCTGTATAATTCATTGGAAATTAATCCTAAAGGCCGAAATTATTATTTTATTTTTAAAAACACTGGACAAAAAGTAAGAATTCAATATTCTGACATAAATTCACTTTATCGTCACAGACGACTGTACTGTTCAGAGTCATTGTCTATACTGACAAGTGCATTTCAAATATTTTCTCAATTTGGAAGATAATTTTTTTCCAGTGTCATAGTGATCAGTAAATGTTTCATTTAAGTAATTTCCATTTTAACAAATTTTTGATTTTCGATTCGTCAGAAAATATTTTGAAATTTTATTTTTACTGAGTTAAGTTTCCTGAAATATGAAAGTGAATTTTTTATAATACGAAAAATCGTTAAAAATTCTGGATATTAGTTAAATCGCAAAATATAAAAATTGACGATAATTAAAAAGAAAATAATCTTCATGTATGTTAGAATCATTGCAGTTGTATTTTAAGTTTTGTACACAATGTATACATTATTCTGAAAATCTTTCTCAGACCAACATTTAGCTGTGTAAAAAATACGGGTTAAGAATAAGGAAAAGAGAGTGAGGTGGTTTGGTTGTCTGTTTCCTTTTTCTCCCTATTTTTCCTTTGATATGTAACAGTCTTTAATGAGCCCATTGCACTGTTGTTCAGAAACATGCTTCCCTTATTTTAAACCCTTGTGTGCAAAAACAAATTGACTTTCTTGACTATACAATGTTTTTAAAAAACTGATTTTTGGAAACATAGTTGCTTTGACGCCTTCTTGTGCAAATCTATTACACAATTTGAATGCTTAAGTTTACGTTTTTAAATTTTTCTTCCGTAATGACTCTAATTACCTCTTTTTTCTCTGAAATTGATTATAACAATCATTAAGTTATCAACTCTATACGTACAAAATTATTCAAGATTATACCAGCAAAGTGTGCAGTTCTAATTTTTTATTTATTTTAGGCCCTGCCTCTACATCCATACATGTTTTCGTGCAGGCTCTTGTGTTTCTTTGGCTCTTTATATCTTGTCACTGTAGTATCTTATTCTCACATTACCACTACTCCTTCGTCGGTCTTCCTCTGAGTACGATACCATTAACTTTACTTAAATGTAGTTGCTTCATCAAACGTTCTTCCTCCATTGGCTTAACATGACTAAAACATCTTAAATGATTTCTCTCACTCTTGTCACGTTTATAACACATTTTTTGAGGACCCACTCATTACTGACTTTTCTCATTAGCGTTTTACCATATATAGTATATACACCGCAGGAATTGCATGTCAACCGCGTTAAATTCACTCATATCCTTTTTTTGGTATGTCCAGGTCTCGCTACCGGGAAGCGCAGTGGGTACAAATACAGAATTATATATTGCAATTTTAACTTTATTAGTCATCTTTTTAATCATGCTGAGGAAAATTGTTTTTTTTTTTTTTAACAAAGACCTTGCAATTATGTTAAACAATAAAGAGTAAAATCGACGAAAATGTTTTTCTTTGCTGCTGCCAGATTCAAAGAAATGCATTTGTTTCACTACGAGAAATTTTGTGGAGTGCATGGTATGTAGTCATTGTATGATGTAATGCCAACCAATTGAGAGGGAAAATTCCCAAACTGGGAATAGAAAGATAAACGAATGAAGAAAAAGTGAAACGAGTTTAATCGACGATGACCCACATCGCTCGATATCCATCTAATTGGATCGGAAGCACTTTGCAGCAGTGAGAAGTGGTGAGTAGTGAGCACCAGTTTGTGTCCGACGGGTAAGCGCTACTGTAGGCCACCCCATGATCCAATGATCATGGACCTCCCCGTTATCCCGACGGCCCGGTACCCCATGATATTATATCCCATTGACATCCCGCGTTCTCGACGCGTGGCGGCGTGCTGCCTCCTGATTCTGAGTCACATGTCTGTTCGTACGAATTACAATTCCATTAACGCACGATGCAAAAGCCAAAAGCCGCTCTATCATCTATGCATAACGCGTCGCGTATGATGTATGATTTACTCCGGCGACACAGCCAAGGCGCTGATTTATTAACCCTGGCGGATACACGAATTAAGAAATTAAATTCTTAATTGAAAAAACATTTCAATTCTACCCCCTGGTAGAAAAATCTTCTGGCAGTTTGATGTTGGATGTGGCCCAGATCTGGCGTCGTCTAGATCGTTAAGTCTTGACAGTCTAGTCTGGCTCACATCTGGCGGCGGTCAGCTGTGAATAACAAATGCATTTAGAGGATTCAGGCATTCAGCCAACTGCCTAGGCATTCAGCCGACTGCCGGCATTCAGGGGAATTTGAGACGAAATCTATACCTGGCATACGAGTGCCTGATTCATTTCGGCATTCAGAAGAATACTCGGCTATTCATCTGAAAGCCTCACACGTTTTAGGCAACTACAGGAAATTAACGATACAGTACTAAAACACATGAAATGGCTATTTAACATTATATTTTGATTTTCACATCCATCTAATTAATGAAATATACTTTTACAAAATAATAAGAATGATGATTTTATGTCATATGTATTTAAAAAGTCTTTTCATTCAAATTCATGTCTTCACATGCAGGTTTCAAAGGTGAATATTTATTTATTCTTTTATTTGCCTTATTATAATTATACCAATAATTAATAAAAAAATCTTTTTATTAATTAAATGATTAAATCAGAAACTTATCATTTATGTTACTATTAATTATGAGGGTAATAATTATTGCTACATAATTATATTGAATCATATTTGTTTCAATTATCATTATTTACTACATCTTCAATACTTCATTTATTATGATTTTTTATTATCACGTATTTTGATTCAGCAGTGAAATTTCTTGTCATTCAATATAATGTAGATGTTATTCATACCAATCAAATTCTGTAAATTTAGCTATTTACTTTTTACCGTGACCGAATTGAAAAATAAAAATGCAATGTTCTCATCTTTTTACTTAGTTTATACGTAGTTCTATCTAATTGAAATTTTTGTTTATATAAGGGTTACAAGAGATTATCTACTTTAAATTAAAGGACAATTGTTCATTTCTTAGTAAGTTTTAATATGAATTTTTTATTAAATGTCCAAATTAACTACTTAACATGCATTATTTGAAATCTGAACACATTTTTTTCATAGAATTTATTCAATTTTACTATTTTAAATTGTAACATGTACAAGGAAAATAGTAAATACGGCTATTTCACGTTGTAATATTCACTAAATTCTACCAAACATTTATTCAGAGTTCAAATTATGGATGTTGAATGTTTAATCCCGTTTGAGCGCGCCTAGGGCGCGCACCTGTCGAATCTCGCGCTTCGCGCTCGATAATATATTCACCTCGCGCTACGCGCTCGGACACATTTGCCTAACGCTTTAAGCTCGGTTCCTCAGGGTTTTCGTACTTCGTGTGCTCGCTATTTCGCGCTTCGCGGGCTAACACTCTCTTAGTTAGCTTCATCGATATGACCTGCTTCTGGTTTAAGTATGTACGTTTTACATAGAAAGAGAAACTAATTTACTTAAGGTTCTATCGACCTTAAGGAACACATTCTCATCAAGATACTCGCGCTTCGCGCTCAATATTTAGTTTAAAAATAATGTAAACCTTGCGCTTCACTCTCGTTTCTGTTCATCGTTTAATGTATAAACTCAAAAGTTTGAGCGCGATCACGGCGCGCGATTTGGTTGTCGCAGTTCGCAATTACAATATGTTATTTTCTATGTTCTTCAGATAAAAATGACTAAATTTGTATTTGCTTTAAAATGAAGAAGGAAATTCCTTCACTTCAGCGTACATTTCTGTATCTTTCTAATTAATCATACAATCAGAAAGATTTCTCCAACTATCTGAAAAGGGGCGAAAAAAAGTATTTAAGTTGTTTTTGGAACATATATATGATCAATTTTTAAATGATTATTGAAAAATGGACATTTGACAAAAACCGGGGGGGTGTTAAATTTTACATAAACTTTACCTTCTCTAGATGAGAATGTAAAAATACAAATTTTCAAGTATCATGAGCATTAATGATACGTAATTATTTTATTGTTTTAATGGTTAGAAATAGTATTGAAAACATAAAAACAATGAAATATTGTGAAAAAATACACGAGATAAAAAAGAAATGGAATAAGCAAAGTTTCGATGAGAATGTGCACACTTATCGGGCTGATTTTTTCACTGTCAATGTAATTTCTTTCGAATAAAACAAAAACTGCACATCCTATCAAAAAGTGTTCAATAACAAATTTGTAGATCTTATTTTTACACACAAACTTTGTTCAATCATCATTCGTCCTATCTTGCATAGTTTGGCCGTAAAATTACATTTTTGGATTTTTAATTATTTTTTGTGCGAAAAAAATGTGAATTTTCGATTTTTCGAGAAAATTCAAAAAGTCGTTAAGATAATCTTGTAGGGCGTGCAAAAAGAAACATTTTTCTTCTCTTGACTTTTTTTCGTATCGTGCGTTTTTCGACTGAATATGTTAATTTTCGTTTCTTATTTTGGATTTTGCAAATGCTGTAACTCTGAAAATTTTCATTTCATCGGAAAATGTCATTGAAATAAATTGTTTGAATTTTCGATTTCTATGAGCGGCCGTACATATAATTTTCAAACTTTGAGAAAAAATGGTCTGAAAAATTTTCAAACTGCTCTCACTTTTTGAATTTTTATCCAAAATGGCTGGCTAACGAACTTGAACTGTATTTTCGGACCACAAACCTGGGTGCAGAAGGAAATTTGAATAAAAAAATTCCTTCGAAAGTTATCGTGTCGTCAGACTACAGACATACATATTCGTAAAAACCATTTTTTCTTACTCAGGGGGTCTCAAAACGTGGACATTTGACAAAAACCGGGGGGG
>CAKNXH010058481.1:1129-24092 GCA_932178445.1 Andricus quercusramuli | reverse complement strand
CAAATTTCACACAAATCTAATACCTTCTCTAGATGAGAATGTAAAAATACATATTTTCAAGTATCATGAGCATTAATGATACGTAATTATTTTATTGTTTTACTCATTAGAAATAGTATTGAGAACATAAAAACAATGAAATATTGTGGAAAAACACACACGAGATGAAAAATAAATGAAATAGGCAACGTTTTGATGAGAATGTGCCCACTTACCGGTCTGATTTTTTCACTGTTAATGAACTTTTTTACGAATAAAGCAAAAACTACACATCCTATCAAAAATTGACCAATAACAAATTTGTAGATCTTTTCTTTATGCACAAATTTTTTTGAATCATGATTTGTCTTATCTTGCATAGTTTGGCCGTAAAATTAAATTTTTTGATTTTTAATTATTTTTTGTGCAATAAAAATGTGAATTTTCAATTTTTGAAGAAAATTCAAAAAGTCGTTATGATAATCTTGCAGGGCGTGCAAAAAGAAACATTTTTCTTCTCTTGACTTTTTTTCGTATCGTGCGTTTTTCGACTGAAAATGTTAATTTTCGTTTCTTTTTTTGGATTTTGAAAATGCTGTAACTCTGAAAATTTTCATTTTATCAAAAAATGTTATGATAAAAATTTTTTTCGAATTTCCGAGTACTATGAACAGCCGCAAACACAATTTTCAAATTTTGAAAAAAAATGTTCTCAAAAATTTTCAAAATGGTCTCACTTTTTGAATTTTCATCAAAAATAGCTGGCTAACGAACTTGACCTTCATTTTAGGACAATTGAAGAGTACACCAAAGCCCAATCCACTCTGTCAAATCTTTCGAAAGTTATCGTGCTAACAGACTAAAAATTTACATACATCACCACCCACATACACACAGACAGACAGACACATTCGTAAAAACCTGTTTTTTGGGTTCAGGGGGTCTCAAAACGTGGACATTTGACAAAAACCGGGGGGGGGGGCGCCCCCAAAATTTTACACAAATCTAATACCTTCTCTAGATGAGAATGTAATAAAATGTTTATCTTCGAAGCTTGTGTAAACATGAACTTGAATTGAAAGGCCTTTTAAATATATGACATAACCTCATTATTCTTATTATTTGTTAAAATTATATTTCATTAATTAGATGAACATGAAAATAAAAATAAAATGTTAAATAGCCATTTAATATGTTTTAATACTCTCGTTGGTTTCCTGTAATTGTCTAAATGAATCAGGCTTTTGGACGCCATGAATATATTTCGTCCCAAATTCTTCTGAACGCCGGCAGTCGGCTGAAAACCTGAATCTACTAAACGCCTACGACAGATACTAGATGCATATATTTTGTGGAAATAGGCCAAAATTCCTCACGAAAAATTGTTTACATAAAAATGTATCATAGACGTGAGGTTTTAGTAAGGGATCGTTCACATGTGATGCAACGCGTTCTTTTTTTGTTTAAGTAAAGATGAGAATGAAGTTGCCTTGAAGCCAAAAAGATACAGTGAAATAAACAAAAGAAAAACGCGTTATATAATACAGGAACGATCTCTAAGAATGTTTATTCCTTTCTTACACGGAAAAAATAAGTTGTCGAAACTTTACTTGACTAGTCAACCATTCTAGGATACGCCACTTTTTTTTAGAATGTCCTATAATTTTCATTGAAGAACCGCAGACTTCATTGAATTAGTGAAAAAAGTCATCAAATTATTGAAATACAATCTAGGAACATCAGTTTTCGAATTTGTATTCAGCAGATTTTGACAAAGTTCTAGACAAGCATTCAATTTTTCATAAAAAGTTTTCCAGATTCTAAAAGATTTGAAATACAATAACTCTCGCACAGAAACGAATAACTGATTTATAAGTTGTCGAAGAATTCGTTGACTGTCTTCTAAATATCTATATATTCATAATGTACAGTCACGCTGGATGCTTGTGTTAACACGTAGTGACGCTCAGGTGAAGTGGTGTATGTACAAGTCTGAATGGAGTCGCGGTCACCGTCAATGAACAAATGAGCGCGGATTTAAATTTGGCTCTTGACTGTGTTTTGTGCAAAATATTCCATGTGTTAAGTTAGCCGTGGGGTCTAGTTGTTAGGGATAAGTTGCGTTCGATGCGTCATAGACATAGACATGGGTGTTAGGTATTTCGAATCCCGCCGCAAAATTTGTTTGAATTTTTCATACCCATGCAGAAATTTTGACATGGCCCCGATGGGGTACGGATCTGGCCAAATCCGGCTCGGATCAGGAAACCGACCTGGGCCAGACCCGTGATGAAACACACGGCCCGATCGGTGCCGAACGTGGCAGCCCGATCTGGCTGCCAGGTCGATCCCGGACCGGATCCCGATTAATTTCCTGTTCATAATAATATTTGTAAAATTTTGGTATTTTTTCTAAAATAATTAGTGAAAAACAAAGTTCGTGTATTTAAAACATTTATTTTAATTGTTATATTATATAGAACATTATTAGAAATAGAGTGAACATAATGGAACGTTAGTTTTCATTACCGCGTCTTGCCTTGTGAGGTTATTTTTTAGAAAAGCTTGACTTTTTTACATACCTTTTTTCAAAACTAGATAAATATAATCTCCAGTAGATTAAAATAGATATTTGGCACTCAATTTTCACGAAAAAGAAGCTGATACTGTATATGCTTTAACCGGATTCTTGCTGATAAAATGGGACTCTCAAGATGATCAAAATTCGTTCGAACCTCGTTGCCAATACCTGGATCGTCACGATCGATTTCATTTCCCGCAGCTTCCGGTTCATCAAAATTAATATTTTCTTTCTCTTCATCTTCATCATCAGCTTGAGAACCTAAAATATAATGAAATACACGTTTGTCAGTCTTCTTAGAACATAACCTTATATTTACAAATTGATACCGTAATTATTTATAGGTATTAAATTATGAGCTAAATAATTTCCTATTGATTAAAAAAACAATAATGTCAATTGAGGATAGCCGTGAACATATAAATCTTGATAAACAAGTTTAATAATAATTTTAATATTGAGGTTAGGTTTCACTGATTTACTTACTTGCATTTCCGTCTCGTAAATATGGTATCCTGGTTATCGCACGGTGTTTCTGAACCCGCAGAGTGCTTTTACACTTTGGCATTGTTTATTGAAACCTCATTCATTTATCACACTTAAAATTTAATTCAAAATTAAATAGCTGTCAAAACTGCACACAAGTCATTCGCTACTTCCCAAAACACATACTAGGTGTCGTTATAGGCTGTAACCCGGTCACCGGGTCTGACACGATGCTGAAACCACGAAATATACCCTATCCGGGACAGACCGGGCCAACCCGATCAGGGCCCGATCGGTAAAATGGAACCAGTATGGCGATTTCTGCATGGGTAGGTTCGTGTGTATCTGTAAAAATAAATATAAATTAAGCGTAAAGCTATGTGAATAACAATATAGTAAATATAACTGCGAATTATATATTTCTTCAACTTGGCTACACTGTTTTCTAAAAACTCTTTAGGAGTCATCGAAAGTTTCATTGACTGGCTTCGAAGCATTAGTGTATCAGTGTTTCAAGAACTCTATTCCTCTGGTGTTCACATTTTCATTGAAATTATTTTGTACTTTCGACAACTCTTTCTACTTTTTAAACATGTATCAATCAAGGTTTGTAAGACGATTCTTCCAATTTATGACATAAGTTTAGCCCCATCCTAGAGTGGTTGACTCAGTCATTCAAAATTTCAACAACTAATTTTTTCCGTGTACTGAAAACGCCTTTACTTTATTCTATTGTTTTTCTTTAATTAAAAAGATGAAACGACTATAACTAGTGTATTTCAACGATTGTACTTTAACGAGCAAACAGAGAATCAATGCAACATCAGCAACTAACTTTCCTCGTTTAATTGAATTGATCGTTTTCATTACGATTAGTTGGGGTCCAGTTCAGTCGAAATCTGACGCATCCTAAGAAATACAGCGAGAGAGCCACTTTGTTAATGAACAATCGATTTCTTCTCTTAACTCTGAGAACTCATTCACTATACCATAAATTTAATTTAAACTGTATATCGGAAATCAGATCTTGAAGTTATTAATTAGCTATTTCAAGTGTTAATTATTACCATTACGATTGCTTACCAAACAAGCCGTTTAATGCAAAAAGGAATAATATAAAATTGAACATATACTGGCGTTATTGATAATATTCATAATTCCCCACCCCGTCACAAAAAAATGCTAATATGGCGTAGGATAATATGGTATATGAGGCAATGTAGCACATGGGGCAGTATGTCAAATGAGGTAATGTATCATATGTTAGGTCATATGAGGTAACATGGGGTAACGTGGCGCATGAGGTAATGTGGCACATCGAGTCTATGTTTTTGGTAAAGGTAGTATTTGGGGTTTAATAGAACAAGAAAAATGCGGTAATATTACATGGGGTATTATGGCATATGGGACAATATGAAACATGGGTATATATATATATATATGAAACATGGGTATATATATATATATATATATATATATATAGGTATATATGTATTACATGAGGTAATATGGCACATGTGCACCGAGAGAAAATACTTACTTCTCTCGTCTGATCTCGTCTCACGCTATGTTAGTATGTTTTATTTCAAACTATGATAGCACACATTCTTACTGAATTAGTAAGACTTCTTACAGAATTACTAAGACATCTTACTAATTCAGTAAGAATGTGTGCTATCATAGTTTGAAATAAACCATACTAACGTAGCGTGAGACGAGATCAGACGAGAGAAGTAAGTATTACTCTCTCGGTGTGGTAATGTGGCCCATGATGTAATGTTGCACATCGGATCTCTGTTTTTAGTTATGTTAGTATATTTGGGATAATATAGAACACGGGGTAATGTAGCACACGATATAATACGGTACGGGGTAATGTGGCCCACGAGGTTATGTAGGACATAGGGTAATGTGGCACACAGAGTCTATGTTTTTTGTTAGGGTCGCATATTTAGTACAACACTGCACTATCTTTTCCAAAAACATATGCAAAATTTGGTATATGTTTTAGTTTAGGGTAGTAAATTTAGTGAAATATTGTGCTATCTTTTCCAAAAACATACATACAAATTGGGTATATATTTTAGGCTAGGTCAGTATAATTATTACAATATTGCACTATCATTTCTAAAAACATGCTGGATTCCTGAAACAGCGGCAGTGGTGACGGTGAGATCTTCTTTTAATATAGAGAGATATACATTATACTGTGTTGAGTATTGAACATTCTAATTTTTTCAACAAGTATTTTATTTAATATACATTTCTATTTAAAAAATAAGTAAAATCCCACCAAAAATATCTAGAATACAAAAAAATTTATCCAAGTCAACAGTTATCAGTACAATCAACATGCGTAGTTTGTTGAATCAAAGTTCTTAATAATAATAATTTTTTGAGAATAATAATAATAATCTCTCCAAGTTTTAATTTTTTCCTCTTTTAATACATTCTCAAAATTTCTGTAATTTGATCAATTCAATACATTAAAAATTTTTGATATCTTTTAGAATTACGTGGCAAACTTTGATTTCACAAACTATGTTGATTCTTGATTTCTGATTGTACTGACAACTTTTTACTTGGTGGAATTTTTTGCTCTGTAGATGCTTTTGGCCAGATATTATTTTTAAGACTTTACGTCATTACATGGACAATGCAGGTGGGCCAACGTATACCATATAGAGTGTAGACAACATGGCATCGACCAAAGCTAATATCGGCACTTGGCTCGGTACCAAACCTCAAAGGGGGTGACATGTGTTCTGGTGTTTGTCCAGTGTACGGATGATGCGAACGGTGCGAAAGCGTTAATGTTGAATAAATATACTCCACTAAATAAAATGTAACGGGGCGCAAAGACTCGACAGATGTCACCTTGACGGATAAATATTTAATCGACGCTTTATGCTGTCGCACCCTTAGCTCGCTGGACAAAGCAAACGCCGCAACATCTGCACAACATTCACTGTCAGGTACACGAAGTTTCCTCTCAAGCTGCGTTGATCTACGTCTGTGTGTATGTATACATGTGTATATATGCAACTGTACAATAGCTATTGGTATGCTTCCCCCACCGCAGGATCATCAGGAATTCAGCAAAGGTTCGTCTATATGTCGATTTCCACCCCGTTTATTCATTTCACTAACCAGCTCTCGTCGTGATTTAGCTCTTGGTTCAACTTACTTCCACCATAAGCTGCAGTGTTTTCTTAAATCGAGCAAACCAAACTGTGGATAAAGAAAAAAAAAGAGCGACATTCGTTCCTCAATTGGTTCTCAAGTAGCTGTATTTAGTTTTTAGTTTCCATAGAAAAGAGATTCAGGTAAAAATGCTGGGGGTAATAATCTCAGCATGCAAAAAATTATGATTGTCAAGGGTAAAATAAAAGATCACTAATTTTTTTATTTCACCCTCACGAACTTGTCGAGCATACTGAGATTACCCTGAGCATTTTTACCTGAAACGATTTTAACCCTTTGTTCTTTCTGTGAGCTGAAAATAATCACTTGGAACTTTACTATGTAGAAAAATGCTTTCAAATCTAGACTTGCACTACAGAAGTGCGGTTTTAAAAGTCTATCACATTTCCAGTTACCTTCGAAAAAATTTAATTCAAATTCTATATTCAATCAAGACAATATACTTTTAATGGTTTTGCAGACAAATTACCAAACTCATTTCTGTACAATTAATAATCAATGTGAATGTTCATTGGATATTGATATGGTAAATTTGCAATGTGATAATCTTCTGTAGATTTATTCACTCTGAACAATAATTGTTTCGAAGATGTATCCACCGCTCTTTGATTCAAAGAAATGGAAGAGCAGAATATGGCTGAAGAAATATTTCTTCAGATTAAAGAAATCTTTTGTTTGGATCTGAGGAACGCCATGCTTAAGGCATAGAAATACTTACTCGACACTATAAAATTTTCGCTGAGCGAAATAGATTTTGTTATTGACTGTAATGAATAAGTATTTGATATGATATGTGAGTTTCATAGTGTAAAGAAGTATGGTGTCAGTTCAAGAAGATAATTATTACATACAAATAAATGTAACCCGGACTGAGTAAAACCCGTGCAGAAATTTCCCCATCTTTCCCTATTTGAAGTTGGGTTCTGAAGGGACCCCTATCAGAATATCTAGACTAGAAAAAACTGACGGGGGCCCTACCAGGTTCTAGTGAAGAATTCCATGCTTCGTATAGGTATGGCGAATCTATCTGTATCTAGTGGGGCCCCGACCAGAAAATTCCTAAAATCTTATTCTTATTACCTAAAGTATTAACTTGTAGGGTTCTGGCGTTCTTAGTAAGCAGAAATAGTGTTTCTTCGTGTGCATGTGAACGCTTTTTCCCATAAAACTTAATTTAGGGCATTATTGAAAATTTTGTTCGGAATCAGGCACGTATGTGTCAGTTAAAGTTGAAGAGGTTATGTAAAGTACAGCTGTTTAGTGCTTCGCCAGAGCTTTCAAGTTTTGTGTTTTCATTTCTTTATGTAATTTTTTTATTGTGTTTGACAATTATTCTTCTCCACGATGGAAGAGGAAAGGCGCCTGCAAGAGCAGAAACGATTTCGTAGTCAAAAGTTCCGCTTAATGCAAAAAGTCGAAGAAGAATGCGATGAGAGTGAGGTTATGATTTTCGGAGCTGCTCGCTCCGACGATCACGCAGAAGGTAACTAAATGTAATAATAATTGAATATATTGTATTTGTACGAATAAGTTAACAGTAAATATAATCTAATAATAACACAAACTAAAAATATTATTCTCTTACATTATAATACAAAAAATGTCAAATAAGTAAATTTATAAAATTCGGGGTACATATAAAAATGAAAATCAATCAATTATAATTCAGCAATTGGCATATTTTAGTGTACTATTATTATTTCAGCTGCTAATTCCAACACACGTAAAGATTCAATTGGGCCAAAATATCGATGAGAAAGTCTTCCTGATGGTATTCAAAAATATTCTTCTCAACGCCAAAGACTGAGAAGGAAGAGTGAATCTCCTAGCTGCTAACTTAAATCAAACACAGGGGCCTTGTAGGGGCCTTGTAGGGGCCCTTCTCTTAAATGGGGTTGTAGGCGGGCGACCCCCACTAGAACCCTACTAGAAAATCTAGTGGGGCCCCTATGGCCATAGCGTTACGTTCTAGATTGGGGCCCGAATAGTTTTCCTCGCTAGAGCCCGATTAGAGATAGGGAAAACTCGTCGGAGCCCCACTAGAGCCCTATCGAAATTTCTGCACGGGAAGTTTTTTTTGAACCAAATGTATGATTCTTTGATTCAAATAAGCGTATTTTTTGGTAAACTAAACATTTCTTTGCAACAAAGAAATTTTTTCAACGAAAATTTATATATTCGCGCGCGGCTCGCTTCGTTCGCAAGTTTGAGCGCGCCTAGGGCGCGCACCTGTTGGATCTCGCGCTTCGCGCTCGATAATGTGTTCACCTCGCGCTACGCACTCGGACACATTTGCCTGACGCTTTAAACTTGGTTCTTCTAGGTTTTTGATATCAAATAAAGAAGGAAATTCCATTACTTAAGCGTATATTTCCGTATCTTTCTAATAAATCATACAATTTAAAAGATTTTTTCCAACTACCTGCAAAGGGGAGAAAAAAAGTAACTAAATCGTTTTTGGAACATGTATATGATAAATTTTAAAATGATTATTGAAAAATAGACATTCCACGAAAATCGGGGGGGGGGGGGCGAGTCAAATCTTACACAAATCTAATACCTTCTCTGGATGAGAATGTAAAAATACAAATTTTCAAATACCGTGAGCATTAATGATAGTTATTTTATTATTTTAATGGCTAGAAATAGTATTGAGAACATGAAAACAATGAGATATTTTGAAAAAACACACACGAGATGAAAAAGAAAATAAATAAGCAAAGTTTTGATGAGAATGTGCCCACTTATCGGGCGGATTTTTTTACTGTTAATGTAATTTTTATAAATAATACAAAAACTACACCTCCTATCAAAAAGTGACCAATAACAAATTTGTAGATCTTTTTCGAGTGCATAATTTTTGTTCAATCATCATTTGTCGTAACTTGCATAGTTTGACCGTAAAATTTTAATTTTTGGAGTTTTCATTATTTTTTGTGCAATAAAAATGTGAATTTTCAATTTTTCGAAAAAATTCAAAAAGTCGTTATGATAATCTTGTAGGGCGCGCAAAAAGAAACACTTTCCTTGTCCTGACTTTTTTCCATATCGTGCGTTGTTTGGCTCAAAATTTCAATTTTCGTTTGGTTTTTTGGATTTTGAAAATGCTATAGCTCTGACAATTTTACTTTCATCGAAAAAAGTCATTAGGATAAATTGTTGGAATTTCCATGTGCTATGAAGAGCCGTGAATAAAAATTTCAAATTTCGAAAAAAATGGTCACAAAAATTTCAAAAATGCTCTAACTTTTTGAAATTTTGTCCAAAATAGCTGGCTGACGAACTCATCCTTCCTTTTCACATTCTTGTGTAAAAAGACGTAACAGAGTTGAGAAAATATTAATTGATTCAAAGAACAATTTGCTCAAACAGAAACTTCTCCTATTGTTTAAAAATTTTGAATAGTTAAAGGATAAAAATTAAGCAGGCCCATTCATTGAGAAAAAATATTCAATACAATTATTATGATGATAAATTATAATAATATATTTATTTTCATTTTCGCGGAGTAGGAAAAAGAATTTCAAGCAAGACCAACTGACCAATGCTTAGGAAGACCGATAAACATCAATCACTACATATTTCAGATTATATCTTTGGTGAAAATGAATGGCTAACTTGAAGACTGGAGAATCCATTTCTCTTGTGAGACTATGAACTCTGCGCATCTGACGGTTAAGTTCTGAACTGTTCGGTACAAACAAGGAATTTTACCAAAATATTTTTTCGACTGAATGGTGTAAAATTACTTCATTCGACTAATGACACGTTCTATTAGAACAACAGTATCGATCCTCTTATATGAAAGAAATATCGCTTTCACTTAATTAATATTGCTTTCATTTATGTCAATATTTCTTTGATTTAAAAAAACCAAAATATTTGTTTCACGCATCGATGAGTTACTTATTTCAAGTAAAATATTTTTTAATTCAAAGGCTCAAAATTATTGAACTAAACAAATATTTGTTTGGATGCGAAAGCGAGATTCAAGGAAACTAGGTACTTAGTTTTAAAGATATCAATTCCTTGAGTTAATTATCTCATATTCTGAAGCCAAGAAATATTTCTTCATTTTAAAGAAATGTCGCCCAAAGAAATGATTTCTTTAAATCAATGCGAAAGTTTGTTGCTTTTGAACAATATTCAGTACAATTAAGTAAACGGTTTTCTTGGCTCAAATAAATGCAATCAATGAAATGCATTCCTTTGGGACCAAAAATTTTTTTTTCTCAGTGGAGAAACTACATCAATCCTTCATAATTGGTATATCCAAGCACTATAATCAGACTGAAACAACTGTTTAATCCTTTTAATTTCGCGCTTACAATCCAAATGAATACAATACCAATTTGAAACAAATTTTCAAACCTCAGTCTGACGTCCAATCTGAGTAAATCTGAGCTCATCCGGAGCGACTTGCAATCCTTCTCAAACTGTACTCTAACACCAATTTAATTCAAAATGAATATGAAATAAATCCCAAACCATCTTGCAATCATTTTAAGTCTGCGGGTCTATTCCGATAAATCCGAGACTTATCTGGACAGACCTCTCAATCTGTTCACCAAATTCAAGTTTAATACGAATCAATGCGAGACGAAATTTTCAAAGCTTCTTAATCCATGCGTCTAATCCAAATGAATTCGAGGCTTATCCGCCGCGACTTTCAGTTTTTCTCAATCCGTGTACCAACACAAAGTTCAATCTAAATGAAATCGAAACTACCTTTTATCCTTTTCAATACTTGCGTCGGTGTGTTAACTAAACTTCAGTGTATGAAGTTGAAAAAAATCAAAAGAAGTAACTTTTTAATCTCTCTGAATTCGGCCTTCTGCTAGGAAGTCAATCAGATGTAACTCGATGCTTACGTATGCGGAGAATAATTTTAAGTTCTTAAATTTGAGAGTCCAAAATGTTTTTGCAAATGGATATGCTGAAAAAACATTTATAGCTGGAAATTTATGTTCTAAATTCAAAGTACATTATAAGCGTAACGGATTACATCTATTGTAATTATGTACATCGCCAACGGCGATACCACGCTGAAAACACCAGTTCTCGTAAAATCACTGAAGTTAAGCAGTGTTGGGCGCGATTAGTACTTGGATGGGTGACCGTTCGGGAATACTGCGTGCTGTTGGCCCGTCGTGGGTGTGGTGAGCCCACACTAGTAGTACTAGTAATAAATATTCCACCTAGAAACACTACCCGAATCGGGCAGTGTCACGCCTACCCCGAAAGAGAAATGGCTTAGTGGTATAAATTAACAAGTGGCTTTATTCCGATTCAGTTGGATGAACAATTTTGTGCCGATCTCAGATTCCGTCGAATGACTCAAATGCGATTTGTATTTTTCACGCATTAGACCCGAATGAAACTGATTCGTTCACATACAGATTTCAAAACAAAAAGGTTCAGATGGATATAAATGTTTAAATTTGAAACTTTCGGGAAGGAATTTTACGTGAATCTACTTTACGTGGAATTCCACGTGGACCAAATTCAGAATTTCAAGAAGCATTTTCATGTGCATATTTTCGGCTCGGAAGTAATTACTAGCAACATGTCAGATTTTGTTTGGATCTCGTGCAGTGCTTAACCAATTTGTTTGTTGAATTCACCAGATTATTTACTTGCGGTTAAATCAAACAAAACTTTTGATGAAATCAGCCTTTTATTAACAAAAAAATGTTTATTGTGCTG
Source organism: Andricus quercusramuli (assembly GCA_932178445.1). Taxonomy (NCBI): domain Eukaryota; kingdom Metazoa; phylum Arthropoda; class Insecta; order Hymenoptera; family Cynipidae; genus Andricus; species Andricus quercusramuli. Next base: position 12,136 of record CAKNXH010058481.1, on the reverse strand, counting down.
ACCAAATATTTTGTTATTCATATAACCATATTCTATATGGTTGAATCAGCATTTCAAAGTTTGTTGATTCGACCAAAATTCTTTTCGAGTATACGCACTTTTCAAGTAACACAATTTATGCATTTATTTATATAACTATATGTCTAACAAAATTTAAATATATTTATATTATTGTTTAATTTGTAGTTTAAAGAGATAAATCAACTAGACCCCCGAAAAAATGAATTTCCTAGGTGATTTACTCAAGCAATATTGAATACTCTAGGTCGACATATAGTCAGTCAATTTAGATATTCTGACTCGGAAGGGTCCCTCGAAATCAACCATTTCTTTTCCCTCTGGAATTGAGAGCGGGAGAGTGAAAGTTATTGTCCTAAAGGGAATCGAGAGGAAAAACAGACATCCTTGAATAAAGGTGTCGTACTGAACATTTTAAGACTCCTCAACCTAATACGAATATTTAAAAATTGAAAAGCGATGATAAAATTCGCCTTTAACTTTGAATGAAATTAGGTGCAACTTTATAATTTTACTAAGATGCTTGAAATTATTAAATTAAAAATTGAAAACACTTGACTATTGAGTATCATATTTTTATTCAAACTACTTAACAACATATTTAAGTAGGGATGAAAATTACGAATTGCAATTTTTGTATAAGAATAAAATATTAAATTGTAATAACAAAAAGACCTTCAGGTTTCACATCACAATACTTGTCACCTTGTCACTTTGTCACTTCATATAATTTGGATTTCAAAACTGTATTTAACCCCTGAGCAGTGAGCACCCTCAGCGTTAAAGTCTGTTTGTGTTTATACACGGAATTAGCCTTCACGAAATTGTCCACCCTCTTCTAGCATTAAAATCCAAAAGCTCACAAGCAATAGAATGAATACCTAATGAATAAATTTCATAGATATAATACAGATTCTTGCAACTTGAGTAATTCCGACTTCACGATAAATAATTATCTGAACAAACTAGATTATTTACCATTTACATTCATCTTATAAGTCTTAGAGAATTCCACAATTTCAGAAAATTGATTCCGCTTCTGAAAATGTTCATATCCCAAATAATTTGTTTTCATAAAAAAAACTATGTCTTAAAAAATTATTTCTCTAGATTCGAATTATCAGGTGTATTTTCAAAATTCTGATGAATTGTCTGATGGGAAATTTCATGTCGGTTTCACAAAAGTTATAATTTTATCTCATTGATTTTTTTAAACTTTCGCAACCTTATACACATAGCAGAAAAAGTCTCCGAAGTTTTACCCGGAAAATTTTGTTTCGAAGATTTATTGCATTTTTTTTATATTCTTAAAATTCTCTGTAAATGGAAAAGTTTTCATAATTTATACAGTTTGTCTTATATTTAATCAAATTGAATAAAACTACATATTTTTGTGTAAAATTTACTAGTATGGGCTTGTGTGTAATTTTGGAAATTGTTTGTGTCTGAATTTTTGGGTAATTTTATACAAGCATCTAGTCCCTGACTGGCAACTTTTACGCCTCATGGGATCGGGTAACTCCCTACTCTCAGAAGCCAGGATTAGCTGGAAAAATTTTAAACTTGCATAATATTTATTTGGAAATTTTCAAAATTAAAAACTCTTCAATTTTAAAAGATGCAAGAATAAAAATCCACAAATTTTGATGATTTTGAAGATCAAACGATAAGTTTGCAATTCTGAATCTTTCCAATTGAAGAATTACGAAATAAGCATAACATTTACAGAATTTTTAATTACAAAATTTAAAACTTGCATAATTTTTAATTGTAAATTTTCAAAATTAAAAATTCTTCAATCTTCAAGATTAACAATACTAGAGTGTTGCAACTCTGAAGAGTTATAATCGAAAATTCTTGTAATTTGAAAATATAGAATTGTAAATTATTCAATTTTCAAGATTTATATTTCAAAGATTTGTAATTTTGAATTTTTTCCTAAAACGTTCAATTTTGAAGATTTCTAATTGAAAATTACTCAACTTTGACAATTTGAAATTTAAAATTCTTTATAATTTTAAACATTTTCAATTGAAGCTATGTAGCTATGAACGCTATTTGAACGCTTCCGATATTTCATAATAATTAATGTAAGTGGGAATATGTATCATAGACACTGATAAAAATATGATACAAGCAAGCAACTCCATACAACTATAACTTGTAATAAATTACTTCTTAAAAAACTTTTCTAACAGAGCTTTGCTCTTTTTAACACCATTTCTTTTTAAATCTTTTCCAATCCTTCCCATTGTATCTGCAGTTTGAAGTATCAATGGGTTGGCATATTTCTTGCTGACATTTAATTAACTTTGGAATTCGACACCTGTAAACTTTGCATTTCAATGTGGTTTATTATAATATATTGCTGTGTATATATATATTGAAATAAATGACATTTAGTCTGGATTTTCTTCTTAAAATATAATATTTCAATATTTTATTTGAAGTAAGCGAGTGAAATGAATTCCAAAGTTAATTTGAAATTACCCATATACTTTCAAGTCAGGTCACATTAACAAATAATAATATATCGTTCCATATCTATATGTAGTAATGAAATACTAATATTATGTATTCATGCAATTTAGTTTAAATATGCCAGTCCATTGATAAATTATAAACCATATGAACGAAATTACGAAAAAAATTTTTCGTAATTTAAAAAGTTTGTTGAACAATTTATTTTTGCAAAAAATTTGTTTTCTAATATAGCTTTCAAACATGTATTACATTCATAAAAAAATTGTACCATAAACACGACCTCACTTTTGGAATCCCTAATGTTTACCGTCTATACTTTTTTCATATTCGTAAATATAATCATTATTAATGTATTGTATGATATAAGAGATAAAAAATAAATAAACTAAAATGGAAGCGTTCACTTGCGTTATATTTTCATCAGTCTCTATAATACATATTCCCATTTATTTCAGTTATGATTTTCTTCAATTATTATGAAATATCGAAAGCGTTCAAATAGCGTTCAGGGTAGAACAATTATTTATAATAATTTATTTATACAATTTCAAGAATTCTGTATTATCGAATATTTTCGCTGAGACCCTTAGGAATAGTTACCATCAGCATAAAAAAAAAAAAAAATTGATTAGCATTTCGAATTCGAAAGTTCATTGCCTCACTACCCGATTCAGGTAGTGTTTCTAGGTGGATAAATACTACCAGTGTGGGTCCACCACACCCACGACGGGTCAACAACACGCAGTATTCCCCGAACGGTCACCCATCCAAGTACTAACCGCGCCCAACACTGCTTAACTTCAGTGATCTAACGGGAACTGGTGTTTTCAGCGTGGTATCGCCATCAGCATAAATACTTAAAAAATTGCATATTTATGTGCAAATATACTTAGTAATCATATCGGAAAAAGTATTTAAAGCTTTCATGGATAGAAAAGTTTTTTAATGAATAATTTATCATGAGTACATTATTTAATTAAAATCTCAAAGTTTTTCAAATTCAAAGTTTTAAATCAAAAATCCGATCTATAATAATGTTTCACAAAAAGCAGCCTGCTATAAGAGGCTATAACTGATGTTCTGTAAGAGCTAGAATCAAATTTTTTTTAGTTGTAGAGATCATTTAATCTCCTTGAATATATTTCAATTCAATTTTCATGTAGGATGCATAGAGGACAATATATTATTCGAAAAGGAAAAGATTTGACGTTTTTTTCACTGAAAAATATCTTTAAGACGCCATAACTTCAAAACTATTCATGCTAGAACATTCTTATTTTTTTTAAAATGATCGGAAATTTGTGAGCTTTTTTTTTGCTTTTGGACGTTTTACGTAAAATGCACCAAAAAACTAGAATTAAAAAAAACTTATGTACTTGACACACTTTTCAAAATCTAAAAGGGAGGGGAAAGTCAATCAATATTAATCACATGTGAACTTTTTTTGATAAGAAATTAGAAGTTGTTATCAATGAAACTTTTACATATTACTTGTTCCGTTTAAAAAAAAAGCACATGAATTGATCAAAAAACCACAAATATCGAGTCATTTTAAAAGGCTAAAGACTTTAGCCTGCTCCATTAAGTGAAGATTGGTTTGATAATGCACATCTGAAATTTCTTCAATTTGAAAGATTTAGAATTGAAAACTTATCTTTTGATTTTCAAAATCATCTCCTGGCTTCTGCTAGTAGGGAGTGCGCGCGCCGCGCCAAAGACCCGATCCCTGCGGCGTAAAATTTACCAGTCAGGGACTAGACGCTTGTTATTTTTACTTGTTGTAACTTTTGCAGGTAAATATTACATTTTTGTTTTTTAGTCAAGTATTACCATTTTTACCATTTTGTTTTTGATGTCGGCGGGGATGGGAGGGCTCGCGAGGGCATCCTCTTTAATAAGCTTTTTATGAATCAGGCTTGTGGTATGTACATTTTGAATTTTACAATTTTTCAATTTCAAAATCCTTAGTATTTATTATTTTGAAAAATAAATAATTAAAATTTGAATTTTCAATATGACTTGATTTGGAAAAACGGTTGTTCTTAACATTTTTATTTGCATGTTATACCATTTAGAATTTTACTTCGGAATTGTTTGGTTTTGAAACCTTGAAATTTAAGATTATTCAATTTTGAAAATATTAAATTTTTAAATCAACAAAAATGTAAAATATTGATGAAGCCATTGCATGAAGATGATTATTAGGCTCGTATATAATTAATTTAAATAATGATCCTTAATTTATAACTTTCATAGTTCGAGATTGTTAAATCTGTTATTCTCTAGTTCAAAGCTGTTTATTTTTCAAAGCTTTATTATTGAAATTTATTTAGTCTTAAATTCACATTTTAGGATATTGTGCAATTAAAAAGTCTTTCAGTTTGAAAACTACATAGCACACTTCCCGAAAAAGCTGGTTTCATTTTTAAAAAAATGAAACCAACTTTTACGTAAATTAAACAAAGAATGTATTATTTTTAATAAAAATAGTTTTCATTAAAGAATTTAGTAACAAATTACTAATTTTATAAAATTCCATAAAAATGTCATAAAACCATGTTAAAAAGTAACAAATGATTTGCTTTTATTTTTCACACTTTTCCCATAATTTATGAGAAAGAGTGAATTATTAAATTATTTATTATTCCTTGAACCAGATATGTGCAAATTTTCACATAATTTTTGTAATAATTTTTGTTTTTGTGGGGAAAGCGGCTGATACTAATTTATTATGAACCAAACAAAAAGTTGTCTGTTTTGATAATAATCAGTCCATTTAAGAGTTCAAAAATACCTTTCACAACATTCAAAAAGTAGAAAATCTATCATATTATAAGATATACGTATTGTAATACGTCTTATACTTAAACGTTAGGTTAAGAATAAATATGGTTATGTTCCAAGTGACAAGCAAAATATTCAACGTAGCCATAAGTTTTAGTAACTTTATTTGCCTAAAAATGATTAGACATCTTATGAATAATTGCTTTTTTCTGTACAGTTTTCCTGCCAGGCAATTTTTAAACTTTTTTTAATGTGAGCGACTTAGTCCCGCGTTGTGAAATAAATTCGCTCACACTTCAAGGGATGGTGAATAGTTGTTCATGAATTAAATATACGTTAGTGCTATAAAGTTCGAAAAAAGGCCAAGTAGAGATTATATATGTGCAGCATCACCAATATAAATTCCTTCTTGCACTTTATTATGAAAACCTGAAAAAAAAACGTGCTGCTTAGCCCCATTTTACGGCAGTTACCTTCTATATGTTTTTTTTAGTAAGAAATGCAGATACTTTTGCGAAGAGTTGCAAAAAGGTTGTTCGTATATAATTATCGCAACTATAACTTATTAATTTATTCATTAATATAAACAATGTATTTTATTGTATTTCAGCCACGTCAAATAAAAATTAAATTCTATCAAGTCCGTTAAATATCTTTGAATGGTGATTTTTTGTACTGGATCGTAGATACGATCCTATTTAGTATTTCCTGTAGGATGAGTGTCGAGGGAAGGGGAGTTGAAAATGGGGAAAGCAGTGGCTGGTGGCTGGTAGCTGGCACTTGTCGGGGGGTTGGTTGATACACAAGGGGCCCATGGTCGTATATGCTCTGGTAATTGCGTGCTCTATGTAGATCCACTTACAGTGATTAAAAACTGTCCTGCTGAGCATCATCTCCCACCGCTGCCTGGAGAACGAGACTGTGTTCCAGGAGTCGCGTCCTCGGGAATCACCTCGCTACAAGGAAAAAATTAGTTTTTGAAATTTTGAATGACTGAGTCAACCACTCTCGGATAGGGTTAAACGTATGTATGTCATGAATTGGAAGAATCGTCTTACAAACCTTGATTGATACATGTTTAAAAAGTAAAAAGAGTTGTCGAAAGTACAAAATAATTTCACTGAAAATGTAAAGACCAGAGGAATAGAGTTCCTGAAACACTGATACACTAATGCTTCGAAGCCAGTCAATGACACTTTCGATGACTCCTAACGAGTTTTTAGAAAACAGTATAGCCAAGCTAAAAAAAACCTATGAAAAATCGAAATAAATTTTGCGGCGGGATTCGAACTACCTAACACCTATCGAACGCAACTTATCCCTAACAACTAGACCCCACTGCTAACTTGACACATTGAATATTTTGCACCAATCTCAGTGAAGAGCCAAATTTAAATCCGCGCTCATTTGTTCATTGCCGCTGACCGCGACTGTGTGTGACTGTACATTGTGAATATATAGATATTTAGAAGACAGTCAACGAATTCTTCGACAACTTATAAATCAGTTATTCGTTTCTGTGCTAGAGTTATTGTATTCCAAATCTTGTGGAATCTGGAGGACTTTTCATGAAAAATTGAATGCTTGTCTAGAACTTTATCAAAATCTGCTGAATGCAAATTCGAAAACTGATGTTCCTAGATTGTCTTCCAATAATTCGATGACTTTTTTCACTTTTTCGATTAAGTCTGCGGTTCTTTAATCAAAATTATGCGAGATTCTAAAAAAAAGGGGCCTCTCCTAGAATGGTTGACTAGTCAAGTAAAGTTTCGACAACTTCTTTTTTCCGTGTACGTACGTAGTGATACGTATATAGCAATTCCCAAAATGCTCACAGAGTTGCAGACGCGTTTCGTGAAAATTAAATACACTATATGCTTTGATCATCAGGATTGAATAAGAATTGCGACTTTTCCCTAAAGAGAAAGCAAAAAATGAACTTGTAGAAAACTACTGTTAAATAAACAATTTCAACCTGAATAATTTCGTTTTCTGAAACACACATAGAAGCCTCCGTCAAGGTTTGCAAACATTAAATTAGACCTATTTTTGTCGACTTTATAAATCATTTCAAAGATAGGCGACTTTTGAGATTGATTTACGTAGTGTACAATTTAAGCTGTAGGTCCCCCCACCATGCATTAGGACTACTATCTGTTCCAAAAATCCTGGCCCCTCTACAAATCATTGAATATCTCAATAAAAAAAATCGCTTAAAAAAAGGAAAAACGTCTTGTCAATCCTCATTTAATTACGAATAAGTACAATATCATTTGATTGCGATGCGCCCATAAGTTTCGATGCAAATTCGCAGTGAAGGTGAAAAAACGTGGTTAAAAGCACCTTTTATACCTTGGTCAACTTTCGACCGTTCTATTTCTTGGAAAAATGCATGAATTGTTTGGCAGAAAATCGAGTAGTTAGCTTGATGTTTTATTTGTGAGTAAGTTTTCGAGAAATTCAAAAATATTTATGACTGTGATGTCGGCAGTAAATAAAAGCGAGGGATGCTAACTCAGCTTCTAATCAAGCTGGAAGGCTCTACTAAGGCTTGAAATTTTTCAAAAAAATCAACCAATACAATGGTAGGTTTTTTTATACAGTTGATTATATCATTAACACGCTATTGCATATTATTTTTTTATGTTTTTTTTTCTACGGTAGTCGACCACAATTGTAATCGATACGTTGAAGGGGTTGCCATCCACTATTTGACTATTGTCAAAGTCAGTTGACCCACGCGGCACATTCTACCAGATGTACGAAAGTTGAAGAAAAAAAAGGTCACTTTATGAGGCAAAGGATCAAGCAGGACATCGATACCCTGGAACCCGCTGAGAGTATCATCGACTTCTTTTGTGCCTCCAGTCCAAAAAAAAAAAACAGAATAAAATAATATGCAATAGCGTGTTATTGATGTAATTGACTGTTTTTGAAAAAAACCAACCATTGAATTTGTTGATTTTTTTTTTGAAAATTTCAAGCCTCAGTAGAGCCTTCCAGCTTGATTAGAAGCTGTGTTAGCATCCTTCGCTTTTATTTACTGCCGACATCACAGTTAAAAATATTTGTAATTTTTTGAAAACGTACTAACAAGTAAAACATGAAGCTACTCGTTTTTTTGCCGAACAATTCATGCATTTTTCCACGAAACAGAACGGTCGGAAGTTGACCAAGGTATAAAAGGTGTTTTTAACCACGTTTTTTTTCCGTCATAGCCACGGACTAAGAGAGTGATGAGATGAGGATATTATAAGTTATTTTAATACGTTTGAAATCATTTGCGATGATGTTGTAGGTACAAAATTAGGAGCATGGTGTAGTTTGCATTATGTCTTGACCGCTGTTATCCTTGCACAGCGGTCGTGAGTGTTGGAGGTGACAAAAGTCGCCTCTGGATGCTTTCTTAGAGCTACCATGTATCATGCTGGTAAAGAAAAGTTAGTAGAAAGGTTATTATAGAAGTTGTAGGCTCCGGAAGCTACGATCATGGTTCCTTAAAGCAACCAATCCCGAAGCTCTTGCTTGCAAGCTCGGCAATTGGTATCGCTTACAGGTACATTAATTATGCGCTCGCGGTAAACTTAGGTGTCTATAACGCCGTCTTGACAGGCAAAAAGAAATCCCTCAGTCTCCGATCACAATCCAGCAGACTTGAGAAACATGTTGGACAGACCCATCGAGAGCTCTTCTCTACGTATGATGCTGTAGAATTGACCATGAAGGGGCTTGTCAGCATGTTCTCTTAGTAGAAGCGTATGTTCTGCTTTCTGGTGTAGAATTAGAAATTCCAGTAGATCTTACACTGATCATTCTTCACAAAGGACTCGAGTTCCCCCTGGGCGCAAGACGGGCAATAGATCAACACTATAGAAGTGCCTAAGATGGTAATATAACACTTTTAGAGCCGCATTGTGTCATTCATTGTGTTATTATTATTATTATTATTATTACTATTATACCATTAAGTCATTTCCCTTTCGGGATAGGCGTGACTCGCTCGATTGAAAAATAGTAGTGTTGGGAAGGAGGTATAGATTTTTTGGATTGATCTAGAATTTTCGTGTTATTTATTTAAATAACTCTTTTTTTCAGCAACACTGCTCCGACCCATTAGTATCCAAGGTCTTTTGTTTCAAGCGTCACTCACTCTACTCACATTCTTTTTATAAACTATTTGTCGTCACAATTTTCTGTCCTGGCATAATTCTCTAGCGTCCTTCACGTCCATGCATTTCTTCATGCAAGCTCTCCTTTTTCTATGGCTTCTTATGTCTTTTCGGATGAAGGTCTCATTCACACATTCTAACCATTCTTTCCGCGGTCTGCCTCTGGGCATACTGCCATTTAGTTTACCTTTATACGTTTGTTTCGTTAGACGTTCATCTCTCATTCTTTCAACATGTCCAAATCCAAACCATCTTAACTTATTTCTTCCCTTTTTGTCAACTATTGTCTCTTTTCCACCACATTCTTTGAGGATTATTTCGTTCCTCACTTTTTCTCCATCGATGTTTTCCCGCAAATTGTGCGCAAAGGTTTCATGCCAATCGCGTTAATTTTACTCTGATCCTTTTCTTGACAGGTCCATGTCTCGGTACCGTATATTACAGTCGGCACAAATATAGAATTATGTATTGCTATTTTTGTATATATATATATATATATATATATATATATATATATATATATAGGGGAAAGTTGCCTAAGACGAGCCCCCTTCCATATTTTCCAAAAATTTTCGATTTTAAGGAACTTTAGAAGCAAAAGCGATTATTGGCATCATAGTTTGATGTTTTATTTACAAAGTTCACACACTTAAAAGTTCAAAAAATGTTTAAAAGGCAATGAACTTCGCTGTTGAAAAAAATATGTATTTGTCTCGTCTTAGGCAACCCGGTATCCTAAGACGGGCCCCTTTTTAAAATAAAAAAGCTATGTAATTAAACATTAGATATTGATGAATTTTATTCGCAGCGTATTGTTTAAACATAATGTTTACGTTTATGGCATATTAGTTACGTAAAATACCTTATAAAGCGTAAAATAAGCGTCAAATAAGGTCTAACAGAAAATAAGTGTAAAAGAAGTTCAAGGACTAAATATTTATGGAAAGTTATAAAATTTCGAATATTATTCATCTCAGATCCAGAATTTACTGATATAAATCGAAAAAGCGAGATAGTTTAAAAAATTTCTAATTCATGATGTAAAAGCAAGAAAGAGGTAAGGTCATTACCATTGAGACGATCGGAAACTCACAAGGAAAGCAGATTTCCCTTTTACCTACAGTTCTCTAGCCTAACCGGGGCCCGTTTTAGGAATTTCGCATGATCACAATTTTTTTAATATTCTAATCAAATAGCATAAGAATTAATAAAACGTAAGTATCAGTTGCAAAGTTTACGAAATTATCTATCAAACAAAAACATAACTTACTCCTTCAAATCATTAGAAGTTATTAAATCACAACTTCTAAAACAGGTGAAAGTTCGTTCTCTAACGTACGAAAATAATTTTTCCTTTCTGTTTTTGTTAATTTACTTCCAGTGCAGGAAAAAACACCTTCAAAATAACCAGAATTTTGCTGAACACGTATTCGCATGCGTAAGTGATGACTATATTGCTTTTGTACAAAAATATTCATGGTGTCCCGTCTTAGGAGGGGGCTCGCCTTAGGCAACTTTCCCCTATATATATATATATATATATATATATATA